>JAVJHY011717578.1:0-41275 GCA_035593235.1 Phascolosoma agassizii
TTTCTGCTTTCCAGAAGGGGGCACCGCGCAACTTGGGGGGATGAAATACGGTCGGGGTTTTTAATATCCATTTCATCCTCCGCCACTTGGTTTGTTGTTTTCGCGGAAACACTCTCAGGGTATTCTAATTGGTTCTCTAATGGTATTCTATGCATGTCAATTTGACTAGGCCCCTTATCAATTTGATTAGACCCCATGTCAGATTGATTAGACCCCTTGTCAATTTGACTAGGGTGCTTCACCTCCATACAGCGCAATTGATTTCCCGCACCTTTATACCAGACACGGATCAAATTGCGGTCATGGAGCCATGAAACCGATCGACTAATTGTAGATAAAGACACTTGGAAAAATTTAGCGAGATAACCATTACTAGCCCGACAAGGATTGCCTGGCTTCGACAAAGAATCAATTTCCGCATAGACGCATCGATGAATGGGTTGCATACCTGGCACCTCCATTCTCCACACCTCGATAGGGATCCAAATCCCTTTTACCTTTCTAGTAGAGGTCATAAAGAAACCGATTCAAGCTCACCAATAGCTTTAATAATACCAGCCTCAAAATCAGAAACCCTACTTTTCAATTCCTGAACCTTAAGCAATGATTTCCCCATACCAGCCTTGCGTTTTGCAATCACCTTGGCCCATCCATTCAATATTTTCATTCGCGTTGCATCCTTAATATTCAGCTTCCCATTATACCATTTCTGGATAGTAGAAACCGAAACCCCGGAAGCAGTAGCTATTTCAGTAAAATCCCCATGATCCAAAACCAATTTTTGTAGACTCGTTGACATGACTTATATTTGTTTAATAATAAAAGAAAAGACTAATGATGTATAATATTACAACTTTTAGTACTATTGTACAACTTTTAGTTGTTAATTCTTTCAAGAAAACAGACTATGAACCAAATCGAAAGATTAAAACAAGTACGAAAGGAATTTAAGCTAACCCAAGCGGAAGCCGCCAAACTCGCCGGAATATCCCAGGCAGGATGGGCCAAGGCAGAAGTAGGAAAATCCAATCTATCCAGAGGCAAAATGGAAGACTTAGCTAAAGCTCTAAAGATCAATTATGTATGGTTAGAAACCGGAATGGGAGGCATGAGAAGCGAAGCCGACGAGCTAGAAAAATCCGGCAAAAAAACCATTCAAAAAATCAACAGCGCCTTACTCTCCAAGCTCAATTCCAAACAAGGCCCTAAAGAAGAGGACATCTTAGGCATCCTCTATCTACCAGAAGCAGAAAGCAACAGTCCAAATCCCAACTACGCGATCACCATCACCGATCGATCCATGGAACCCACTATCGTAGAAAACGGAACCATTGTCATAGAAAAAATGTCCGACCTTTCCGAGTTCCAGGATGGAAAAATATATGTCCTGATCATTAGCAAAATACCCTTGATAAAAAGAGTACACCTAATCATCAGCGGCAAAGACTCCGGCAAATTCAAAGTAAGTAACGAAGATGGGAAAGGGGAACAAGTAGTGGATAAGAAGGAAATAAAGAAATGGTATAGGGTTACCTATGTCATCAATCCAGTATAGAAATTAAACCATATTTATAAACTAGATTTTGAGTTACCGTCACAAGAATCGACACGAAAGACCTAGAAAAGTGGCTTTATCGTCACAAATCGACACCAGGCACCAAAATCCACCTAGAAACAAAAAAGGCATCTAACTCCTTGAAAATGAGCTAGATACCTAGTACCCGGGACGGGAACAAAATAGGGTAACAACAACCCATCAAGTGCATGATAATCAACGACTTAAATATAAGTGTTTTCCTTTAATTGGATGTTACTATTTGTTACTTTGTTACTCATTTGTTACTTTTGTAGAGCAATAAACTAAAAAAGTAATGTCTGTAAAACTAAGAATTAAAACTTTAGCGAGTAAAAAGAAGAGCTACTACCTCGACATCTACCACGAAGGAGAAAGAAGCTATGAGTTTCTAAAAATTTATATAGAAACAGGTGACAAAAACGCGAAGGAGAAAAAACAATTAGCCGAAAGCATCAGAGCAACCAGAGAATTAGAATTGCAACATCAATCCTATGGCTTTATTCCTTCCCATCGAAGGAAAATTGATTTCTTCAAGTATTATCAAAACTACCTCGACAAGTATCAAGGCAAAGACCATCGTAAAATTAGATACTCTTTGGAGAAACTAAAACTAATGGTCAATAAGCCTACCCTACCCGCTTCCCAAGTCACGCCAAAACTATGTGAAGAATACAAAGCCTTTCTTCTCAATCCTGCAAATGGCCTAAGAGGTGAAACACCTTATACCTATTGGTCAAAATTCAAACGTATATTAAAAGAAGCTCGCAAAGATGGCATCTTTCACAATAACCCGGCAGAAGGTATTAGCATTAGCGTACAACCGGGACAAATGAAAAAGAATGTTTTGACCTCGGAAGAATTGCAAATGATGGCTTCTACTCCTTGTGGCAATGAAGAAATCAAAAGAGCTTTCCTATTCGCCTGTTTTACGGGTTTGGGAATGGCAGAAATACGGCAACTCACTTGGAAGAAAATCCAAAATGATAAGATGATATTGTTTAGAGAAAAAAGTGGGGAACAGATTATTAATGACTTGCACCCTGTAGCTCTAAAAATCATTGGAGAACCTCAACATTTGGAAGCCTTAATTTTCACCCTTCCTTCTGATGTTAGTATTGCTAAAACACTCAAACGATGGGTAGCCAAAGCGGGTATTGAAAAACACATTTCCTTCTATTGTGGTCGCCATACTTTTGCTACTAACTTATTAAAGAATGGAGCCAATTTAAAGACCGTAGCAGACTGTTTGGGACATTCTTCCACAAAACACACCTTGAAGTACTTAAACTATGTGGATGCGCTTAAATCAGATGCTATTCATAATTTGCCTAATTTAGAGTTTTAGCAAAACATACTTAATCCTAGAGAGATGACCAAAGCTAAGTTATCAAAACTGGCAGATACCTATCTTGCAGCTAACCAGATTACGGATAATAGACGAAAAAATTTAAAACTAACGGCTTTAAACCTATTCCAATTTATACTCAATAATTGGTCGGAAGATTTGAAGCTTTTAGAGGAAAAGATAGAAGCTGATTTAGCAAGTCTTTCCCCAATTGAAAAGATTTCTTTCTTAGGTCTCTTAAACAATCTAATCCGTTCTCACCTTTACTTTTCATCTAATGAAAAAGATAAACCTATTTCCGAAGGATTATATTATAGCATCATTAGAATTTTAAACTCAAAACGAACTTCTAAATTAAAGAAATTGCCAATTCCCAAAATCGAGGAAGGCATATTTGTAATTGATACAAAAGCACTTTTTTTTAAAGAGTCTTGGATAGATTTCAAAGACGAATTTAAAATTAAACAACAAACATTAGGTATCAATCCAGAAGCAACAGGATACCAAGTTGGACATCCTCTAGCCCTCTCAAATAGTAATACTTATGATTCTAATGGAAACCTAATCAAAACAGCTAATAACCCAACTGATTACATTGATGATTTTTGCCAGCGAATAGAAGGAATAACTCCGCGATATGAAATCGAAAAGTTTATTGATTTTCATTTTACCAATTCTACCGAAAAAGGAACGTTCCTTAAAATAATTGAATTCGAAGTTAAAGGAGAATTAGGAAAAGGTAGTTTGGAACAGGTAAGCATTTGGCAAAAGAAAGTTGAAAAATACAGATGGATAATAGATATAGTCGAAGCTTGCGCCATTAAAGAAACTTACCAAAATCAACTTACTGCGAATGCTCCATCAAGCCAAATAAATAAACTAATACAGGAATTTGATCGAATTGAAGACGTATTAGAATTAATGGGAGAACAGGAAGCAATTGAAGAATGCAATACTTACCTATCTAAAAACAAAAATGGTTATAAAGACCTAACCAGCATTCCAGAGGGCAATAGAGACAGTAGTTTTTTATCCACAAAATTCATCCTTGAAACAGGAACAAGATTTTACAGAAATTATACTAATACCCTTTTGGGACAATTTGAAGTAAATGAAAAACCAAAAGCAAGTATAAGAGAAAAAAGTAAAAAGAAAAGACTTTACACACTCTTTTGGCATGGCAAGGATGACCTTCAAAGCTTTTGGGAAAAAGTTAATATTTTCTTTAACAAATCAGAATCATTCGAAACATTCCAATCTGTTTTTTCTAAGATAGAAATTAACGAATCCTTTACCCCAATAAAATGGTATAATTCAAATGCCAGCGAGTTACTTTTCTTTATTAAGACCATGCAAGTGGAAGAACTAATTGAGAAACCTAATAGGCAAAACTACCTTCAACTAAAAGCCTGCTTTTTTAATCATGATGGTAAACCATTCGAGCATGATTTTAAACACCTATTACCTAAAGTCGATATTAATTTAGGCTCTGAAAAACAAAGCCGCATTACCACAATACTATCTACCTTCAAATAGTATTTTCTTTCTCACCACCTACCACTACCACAACCACTACCTTTTCATAAAGTAGGTGTACTTCCTTTCAATATTTGCCGATGTTGATACTGTTAACACAATAACAGGAAGTGCGCACTTCCATTTTCTAATTATAAAATATAAAGAAAATGGAACAAATAATTTCCAGATTAGATGCATTAGAAACCCTTGTCAAAGCTCAATGGACTAAGAAGGCTTTGACCTTAGAAGAAGTGGCGGTATATACCGGACTTAGCAAATCCTATTTGTACAAACTCACCTCTTCCGGTGGTATCCCCTGCTTTAAACCAAGGGCTAAAATGATCTATTTTGATAGAGAAGAAATTGACCAATGGTTACTCCAAAATCGAGTAAAAACCAAAGCGGAAATCGAAGCAGAAGCCGCCACTTATGTTACCCTCAATCAACGTCGATAACATGGAAAACAAAGGCTTTGGGACTCCTTCGCGGAAGGAGTCTATCTATACATTAGGATTAGACCGGACAAACAATATTGGCTCCGCACCAAAATCACCCAATAAAGTAGTGTCCGGTAAAGGTACAGAACGAGACAAAGACAAGGCATTAAAAGGAAGAGCAAAGCGAAAGTTCATTACCCAAAAATTAGTTTTGGACTTAATAGACATAGCGAAGGAAAAACAAGCTTTGCATAGAGTTAAAAAATATTGGGACACCTACCATTGTCAATCTAGCCTAACCAGTTCAGAAGGCAAAATATATGGAACCTATTGCGGCAATCGGTGGTGTACCCTTTGCTGTAGTATTCGCAAAGCGAAGATTATCAATACTTATTTGCCCATTGTAAAAACTTGGCCTGATCCACATTTTGTAACCCTAACCGTAAGAACTATTAAGGCTAAGAATTTAAAGAAATGGATTGAGGAAGGGTTACTATTATTCTTATCAAGATTGTTGGATAAATACCGTAAAAGGGAAAAGAGGGGTAAAGGAAATAAGTTTGTGGGAATCCGATCTTTGGAATGTAATTACAATCCCAAAACCCAAAGATACAATCCACATTTTCACATTACTGTAGCAACTAAAGAGATGGGCGATATTCTAGTACAGGAATGGTTAGAAAAGTGGACGTACAAGCATGCTGAAAGTGTCGGACAAGACAATCAACGGGTCAATAATTCAGAAGCAGTAATGATTGAAATACTCAAATATGGTGGCAAGATATTCACTGACCCCGATATGAAAAAAGGGAAGAATAGTAAGATTCCACCTAAAATCTATGCAGCCGCTTTGGATCATATCTATGGTGCTTTTGAAGGACATCGCTTATTTGATAATTTTGGTTTTCGTTTACCACCAAAGCCTAAAAAGGAGAAACACAGTCCAAAACTGTTAAACACCTTTGAAGAATGGGCTTTTGATAAACAAATCCATGATTGGGTAAACCCTCATACGGGGGAGCTATTAACGGGCTTTGTCCCTTCTGGAATGTTGGAATTTTTGATGTATAATAATATAGACACGGAGATGAGTTAAATTTCTTATATTTCCCTATCTTCACTTGATACAAATTGATGATATGTCATGTGTATTTAATAAGAAAATACAATTTTCAATGAGAGAGGAAAAGTTAAAACATAAAAACATGATTAAAAATTAATTTAGGCAAATATTGATAAAATGATATCAATGAAAGCCAATTACATAAAAGTAACGAAAGATTCTACGGTTTCTTCAACATCACGATTCAATCTTCGCAAAAAACTGAATAAGACGAAAGGACGTTCCACTTGCCAGAAACCAGATAGAGAAACAAAACCTCTTTATAGTTCTCTTTTTTGCATGATTTTAACTCTCAATTGCAGTATTACTTTCAAATTAAAAAGCAACCTATTTAAACAAAGTTAGGAGAAATCTGAAGAAGATCTTTTGAACAATCTCTATTCGGATGGGGGAATTCCCGCATAAATCCGATTGAATTGAACCCCTAATTCTTCGTTCGAATTTTTATTTTTTTCAGTGAAGCTGAATCTAAAACCTAGGAAATGAGGAGGAGTCTTTGTTTCAAAACCATATGCCGTTTCATCTTCTCTTACTTTCTTATCTCTTTCTGAAAGCGAAGGGCTAATATCAATATATTCATCTTTGGTTGTTTCTGTTTCTATACCCTTAGATTGTTTCCAAGATGTACAGTGCATTGCAATTTTAAATCCTAAATCGCTAACATGGTTAATATCTTCAATAGTTTCTTCGTGCGGATGATTATATTGATTATTAATACTAGCAGAAAAAACTATATGCGCATGTTGTTTCTTTTTTTTCTTAATAATAGAATTTTGAATATAAATACTTGATGAGGATTTTGCTCCATGATGGCTGGCTTTGATTAAATCGGATGAATACTCCCCAAAATACTTTTTGTAATTGTTGTCCCATTCTTTAATACTTTTATTCCAAGTACTCCTATTTGAATCGCCTCCAAAAAGTACACTAAAAAAAGTATTTTTTAAGAGAAGTATTGAAGACATAGTATTTCTGTCTAATTTCGTTTTTTCTGTAATTTTTTTATACTCCACTATTGATAATACAATTTCGCGTCGTGTTTTTGTATAAAATTTCCTTACTTCATTTTGTAATGGAGCCATGCAAAAGCAATTTAAGGATGTCTTCTTCTCCGTGTTAAGTACTATTTCGCCAAGAGAAGAAACCCCCGTCAGAAACTCTACTGATGCGAATTTCTTTTTTTGCATTTTCAAAAAATCGTCTAACTGTTTTAGTCTTCCCTTAAAAGTTTCAATGGAATTAATTAAAAGACGTTCTTTTTTTGTTTTTGGAACAAAATTTTCAAACATTTCCTTTAACGCTCGTTTTTCCTGATCAGGATCAGGGGCACCAGACAACCAGATTTTATCAACTTTAACTTTTTTGTTTTGTCTAACAAACTCCAAAACTTGACCCAAACCCTTGATATGATCCTCATCGTTATGGGAGATACTTAAAAAATTGAGTTTAATATTTTTGGATGATTCCATCTTCTTTTTTAAATATAGAAGACCGGGCGGTTCTTTAAAATATTTATGATGAAAATCGATAAAGGCATATTCTCCATTTGGAAATTCGAGTAAGATATGATCGCCTTGTCCAACATTGAAGATGATTACTGAGAAAGGAGGCATTATGTCTGTTCTTCGTTTTTGTTTGTAGATAAATGTTCGGTTTTAGTCAATAACTATTGGCCTAATTAACTAACCTATAGCAACTTTTTAAAATGCAAGCGATTAATAAAATCAATAATCTAATAATTTCAGGATATCATTAATAGACAGTTATTCAATTGTAAGACAATACAGTTTTTGATAGAAAGTGGTAAAGCATTGCAAACGGAACTTTAAGGAAAATTAACTCTTAAATGCAATGATTAGAAGACAATAAAGATTGACTCAAGATAAGAAGTTTTTTCAATACAACAATAAATAGTCAATAAAGATTAGACTTTTCAATTATTTTGTTATATAGATCAACAGTAATGGGCTCGATAAAATTTTTGGAGATTGGGCTATTTTCAGTAGTATTATCGTTTGGTGAGATTGTATAAATTTTAAAGCATAAATTTTTTGAGAGCATATTTATCCCTTTTTCTAGTATCGATTTTTGAAACATTATTACCTTATGGTCATTTAAACTACGAATATTTCTCGCTTCGACCTCAATTTTACTGTCTTCGGGTTCTATTTCATCAAGAACTCGGCAGTAAAGGATATTTACAACTTGGTCAAAACTATTATCATAAAACTTTTTTAGCTTTTCTTCAATTTCTTGCTCATCTTTTAAATATTTGGCTTTTAACATCCATTTCTCCCATAAAAATTTCATGAATTCTTGGTGAGTTGCTGCACCAAAACCTATAACAAGATGATCAATAGCATCTAATATTTCGATTTTTTCATTGATAATAAATTCACTTAATCTCTTTAGCAGAAATAATTCCCAAATGTCTCTTTCAACAACTTCAATTTTATCACGATTTTCTTTAAAATTTTTTAATGAAACTTCAAATGACTCTGAATCAAAAATATTGATTTCTAAATATTCGCTATTCGCTAATAAATTAATCACACAAACTCTATAATCCTGTGTACTAGCGAATCGGTTGACTTGAATTGATGGGAGTATTTGGGAGTCGGAATCGGAATCAGATTGGTGGTCGGCTAGGTGTTTTTTTCCTTTTTTTATTATTGCTTTAAAATAATTGTCTCCAAATAGCCAATGCTGTACTCCTGGTTTTTGAAACCGGATAAGGCTTTTGCAAAGGGATAATTGCTCGCCACGATTCAAGCGAGAATAATCCTTGTAAAAATCAAAAGAGGAAGAATACAAGGTAATTGTGGATTGAATGTCACAATTTTTTTCAAATTTCATAGTATGTGATCTTGGGACAACTCCTCCTTTATATTGCATAACTTGTGCCATATTTTGATTCGCTTTATTCCTAGCCTTCAATTGGTTTACAAAAATTGTACTGATTAAATCAAAAGCGGATTCTGCACTTCTTCCAGAGAAAAAGTGATTTTCTTTTATACCACTATCTAAACAAGCCTTTTTTGGACCGCTTCCATAATTAGTGAATACTACAGGCTCTGCTTCTGGAGCTAATTGTTTGATCAATTTTATAAATTCAAGCCCCCTTAACTTATCCTTTTCTCTATTTCCAAGTTGAATATCTATCAAATACAGACAAGTTACACCTGAATCATTAATATATTTTTTCACTTCCTCTATAGAAATGGTAGATATATAATCATTGATAAAACTATCTAATTTTAGATTCTGCCAATAATTACTAGCCAAGCTTTCCATATCTTGAACCATAATTAGTAAAACCTCCTCTTGAATGGTTTTAAATTTATCTTGCAATTCTGCCATAGCATAACAACTTTATTGATAATTAATATACTTGGGTATATAAATGGTAAACCTAGCGTAGTGACCAAGTTCCGATTTTAATTTGATAGTACCCTGAAATTCTTTTTGGACAATGTTTTTGATGAAATAGAGGCCAACTCCTAAACCTCTTTCCTTAGTTGAAAATCTAATATCATATATACGTTCTTTATAATCGCTGCCTATTCCTAATCCATTATCTTCAATACTTATTTCGAATTGATTATTGTATTCTCTAGTTGCAAATTTGATCTGTCCTCTTTTAATTTTATTCTCGTCTATGGCCGTTTCAATAGAATCAATTGCATTTTTTACTAGATTGAAAATAACCATAACAAGTTCAGTTCTTACACATTTAATATCTTCCAGAGTAGGACTTACATCCTTTGTGGTAAAATCAATGAATTCTCTCTTATCTCTAAAGTATTTTTTTATTTCAAAGATAATTTCTCTTACATTAACAAAGTCATAATCGGAATCGGCAAAATTGAATAAATCTAATAAAGTTCGGATTTTTTCGATAACACTTTTTAGAATTTCAGCATCTTTGAAAATCCCTTTACGTTCACTATCGTTTAGTTTTTCTTTTCTTGCTGTAATTGAGTTGATTGTCTCTTCCAAGGAATTTAAAAATATATTGGTATCATGATTGAGCCCTAGTTGAATGTTATGATAAGATTCCCTACCAGCACGTGGAGTCATTTCATCTAAAATCACTTCTAAATCTCTTTGTTTTTTATCTAGTCTTTGGCGCTCTTTTTCTAAATGATTTACCTTCGTCCTGAAAAGGGTAATTTCAGTAAGGTTTAGTATAGCAGCCTTTGCTAGATTTGTAAAATACATAATGGACGACTGTTCTTCCTTTGTAAACATTTTAGGTCTGCGATAGTTAAATATCATAACTCCTAGAGGTGTATTATTATCTGCTAATCGTATCGCAGCAACTGATTTAATGTTTTCTTTATACCAAAATGTATTTTTTTTAGGTTTACTTGATTTTAGACTCGGATTGATTCGATACAAATATTCAAAATATTTTTTTTCATCTATTATCCAAAGAGGTTCCGATACCTCAAGCACTATATTGGCAAAGTCAGCTTTCTCATCTTCTGCTTTAGATTCTTTGCTATAATATTCGCCAGCTTGGTAATTGTCTTTTATTAAAATTGGGTGACCTTCTTGATATGGAAATAAAGCTACAAGATCCGCTCGGAGGGCTTCTTTCGCAAATCGTGTAATAGCATGAAGAGCCTTATCTTTTGTTTCCTCGAATATGGATTTATACATCTTTTCTTGAAACTCAATTAATCTTCTTTTTTGTAAAGCTAAACTAGCTTTCACTCCAATTTGCTTTAAGAAAGAAGCATTTTCTTGATTTAGAAAAGTCTTAGGAACTTGCCTCTTTAGAAAAATATTGATAAAATATTCAAACTCTTTTTCAACAAGAATCTTTAAAATGATATAGCTGTGAAAATGATTTTTCTTGCAAAAAAGAACTATTGAAGCGTTTTGTTTTTTCTTTCCTGGATAAGAATCTGTATATATGAGTTCGGGGTTTATATAATTTTCACTGGCTGTAGTATCATCGGCTATTACAAATGATTCTAGTTCAAATTCCTCATACATCCTAAATAAGTCAGGACTTGTAATGGACTTACTTATTCTAAATTGATTTGAGGAAGTATTATTTTTTTGCCAAATTCCTATGTAAGAAGAATTAAAGTATCTTTCCAATGATTTAGAAATTGGAGAAAAAACTTCTCGCTCAGCAGAAAAAATATCTAATGGAGGAAGTAATAAGTTTAAGGATTCGTAGCGTTTCTGATTTAAGTAATTTTCTGTAATTATCGGAGATAATCCTTCGAATATGTACTTGTGAATCTTATTGAAATAGTTGGGAATAATAGATGTTAGAATGAGGACGCCAATAGTTTCATTTCTCTTTTTTAGTGCTAGACCTATCTCAGAAACTGCATCGGCAAATACTTCTAAATAAAAAGGATCATTTTTAACATCATTGCAAATGTAGGTTTGACCATCCCTTTCAACTTCAGCTGCAATACCTATCTTTTTATTATTTATTTTGATAAGATTATGCTCTTCAGGTAAGATATTTCGAGTACCCTTAACGAAAATACTTTTTTCATAAAAGTTTATAGAATTAGAATTGAGAGTCTTTACACCTATTGTCCCATATTTTATGCCTTTATATGTTAGAGCTAGATTATTTAGTATTCTTTGCAGAAAGATATCTTCTTTAAATAATATGGATTCATTTTCATCGGAAGAACTTTTTTGCTCTAAATTTAGGCTACAATTTATCACCGCTTCATAAGCTTCGTTAAGCATTTCCTTTAGCACCACTTTGTAGTATGGCTGTGCAAAATTATCTACGTATAACTGATACTGTATATGGTATTGATCAATAAAAGTTTTACCTTTCTCATTTTTACTTAGTTTATGAATTAGGTGATAAAACCCTAGAGTTAAATCTTCGTTAGGAGCATTATTTCGATGTTGGATTCCACTAACTGAAGGAGACCTATGAATAACAGGAAAGATAAATTGTACAAAACCTTGATTTACATTTTCGATCCAGTCAGGCATTTTAAACTTTAATACCTCTCCTTTTTTATCATATGCTATAGAGTTAAAATAAGTTAGCCCTTTTTGGGTTTCTAGTATCCATTTTAAAAATTTATTATTACTAACTTCATCAAGGGTGCAAAAATCATTTTCAATAATTTCTCCATCGTTTGGTTTGTTTTTTCTACGAATACTATAAACGTTCCTATTGCTAAAATCAATTCGATAAAATACTGCCTTATCTACTTTTAAACTATTCTCTAAATGGGTTAATGCAGATTTAAATATTTCGTTTGTACTTTGTTCTAAACGGGAAATTTCATTAATCTTTAGGTGTATACTATTTGAAAAAGCAATAAAATCATTTTCTTGCTTTTGAATTCTCTTCTTTTTTCTTTCTCTTAAGAGGTAATTGATCGCAGATGATATTAAAAATATAATTATTGCCAGAAAGATTGTTGCCCACCGATGTTTTCTCACCATTTCCATAAAGGTCTGATCGTATTCTATACTTAAAGGACTTTGGGAACGGGAAATCTCTCTTTCTACACCTCTTGCCTTTTCCGAAAAAACTTTTATAGTATACTTACCTTCACCATTCTTTAGATCACTAGTATGTATTATGCCTTCAGAACTTTTTGATTCAATCGTATCAACGGTTTGTCCATCAGCCCCAATAATTTCTACGAAATAGTTTAATGGCCTATTGGGGAAGTAATTTATAGGAGCAAATTTGAAAGTTACAGGGAAATGAGAATCTGTCAATAAGCGGGGCTTGGTTTCCTTGAGAAGATTGAAAGTCGTTTCGTGGCGAGTATTAAAGTCATAAATAAAAATGCCTTTTACTTCTGATTGGAATTGGCTTAATATCTCTTCCGGGGAAAAAAAATCAAACCCATTGATTCCTCCAAAATACATTTCTTCGTTATCTCTATCGTAGAAACAAGCACCTGCATTGAACTCAATATTTTGCAGGCCATCTTCAATGCTATACCATTGGAAAATATTTGACGAGTCAGGCTCAAATACAACGAGTCCAACATTGGTGCTTACCCACAAATAACCTTGTTTATCTTCAAGAATGGCATAGATAGCAAAACCGTAATCTACAATATTTCCAAGTACTTCTCCACCTTTCTTTTGTTTGAAAATTCCATTTCTTGACGTTCCTATCCAAAGAATGGACGAGTCCCGTTCCGAAGGAGTTATGCAGAGTACATTTGATTCTTTTAATTTTTCATAAGTCGATTTTAGTTCAATTTTTCCATTTTTGGGTTCTACTTTAAATATGCCCTTCCCGTAGGAACCAACCCAAATATCATTGGTATATTTATCATGAGAGATACAATATATTTCTTTCCCATCTGGGGAATTACTCAACTTACGAATGTCATAACCAATATTTGGCTCAATGATATAAATGCCATTGCTCCGAGTCCCTACAACAATGCTATTGTTTTCACCTTGAATTATTGTACTTACATCAATGTTTTGAGGTGTTTTAAAAGAAATTTGTTGAAATAATCTTTTCGAATTATTCTTTGATCTAAATAAACCATTATTTCTAGTTCCTATCCACAGGATTCCTTTAGAATCTTCATAAATAGAAGATATTACGGATGAACGAAAATATTCAATTATTTCATATTCATCTTTATCTAATTTTAATAAGCCCTCAGACTTTGTTCCTAGCCAAATAATTCCTTTTTTATCTTTATAAATTGACCAAATAAAATTGTGGCCTAAACACAAGGTTCTATCTCCTACTCGTGTATCCTTAATTATTTGTTGAAAGTTAAATTTATATGGGTCATAAATACTAATTCCACCGCTGTAAGTGCCAATGATTATTTGGTTATTCGCACCAACAATGAGTTGTTGTATATCATTATCAAGTATACTCCACGGATTGCATACTTGATGATGGGCACTATCTATTTGGGAGTAGGAAGAATTATATATTTTAAGTCCTACATTAGTACCTACCCAAAGTTCCCTTTTATTGTTATTTATTAAAAGTGAATTTATTTTTATTCCATTTGATCTTAGTTTGATTATCTCTTTCCATTCTTGACCTTTAATAATTTCATGTGAAATATTTTTTTTGATTCTACCATTTACTAGTCCTATAAAAAGAGTATCTGTATTTCTAGTGATGGCCCTTACTGTATCTTCCCAAGCGTATTTTTGGGTAGGAATTAATTTGCCATTTTCAATACTAAAATTATATGCAAATAATTTATTTTTTGTAGTAATAGCTAAGTGGTTAGTATCAATTTTTTCTAAAATCTTAAATATTGAAGAGTCGGGAGATGGTAAAATTAATTCAGAACCTAATGTATCATCTAATGCAATTAATCCAGCTTCAGTTCCTATCAAAGTATAACCCTGGAAATCAGGGCATATGCTTCGAATACTTTTAGCCCCCTTACCTTTAGGAAGCTCAATTTCTTTGAATGACAAATTTACTAAATCAAATAAAAAAAGGCCATTAATTGTACCAACCCATAATTCTACATTGTTCCTTATGGCCAACACTCTTGTATTATTGGTTGTAAATCCTTTATTACTATTATTATCGTAAGTAGCAATTACTCTATTTCCTAAAATACAGCTAACACCTTGCTGAGTTCCAGCCCAAAGAAAATCATTTTCATCAGCAACCAAACACTTTATCGTACTTTGCGGTAGCCCATCCTCCAATGTAATATGTTCAAATTTAATATCTTGAGCTTTGGCAAAAGAACTACATAAAGTAACAATACATATTACTCGAACAATTTTGGGGAGATATTTATTTAAAGTACTAAACACAATAAAAGCTTGCCAATTTTAAGTTTAGGAATCAATATTCTTATACGAAGAAGCAATTTGCGGCTACTAATTAATGTCTTTCCATTCTATATGTATTTAAATGAGGTAAATGCCCTACATACTAGGGCATTTTGATGGTATGTTTTACAATATGCCTTTAAGATTACAATAGCACTATAATTATTGCAATGCAAAATTAAAAAGTGGATATACCATTCATCTTTTAATTAACCGGAATTAAGGGTTTATTGATAAGACCATTCTTCAACAATCCTATTGGTATTAAGAATTGTTAAATGACCTCCATTTTATCGTTTAGTAAGTACAAATTAAGAATGAAATTAGTGCTTACATGTAAACATCGATAAAACTAACAATGAGTCTTGCTAATTATTTTCTATTTTGTGAATATAACAATATACTTAAGAAAGAATGAAATTTTGAGTGATTATTTTCGTTTTAATTAAATCACTTTAATTAAGCATTCGTTTTTGAAAAAAACTTAATGATGAAACATTTTGTTTTTCCAAAAACAGAACTATTCAATAGTTCCATAGGCTAATTAACCATTTTTCATTTTTTTGGTATTTTTCAAAATCCAAAATCAAATCCTTTTCTAGTTTTGCAAATAATTCTTGATTCTTTTTATTTAAAGTATCAAAAACTTTTTCTGTCCTTAATTTACTTAAATGCTTAATTAATTTTGCACAAACTGTAAACTGTCCAGTTAGGATTAAAGCATCTAACATTTTTTCATTTTCATGGTCTTCCGAAAACCAAAGAGTTGTTTCCATTCTATTTACCTTTTTTGCTAAGTCAATCATTTCATCACTAGGCTTTAAGATAACTCCTTGTTGACCTTCTAATTCAAAATCTAAAATAGAATAGATAGAATTGGAAAAGATTCGATACTTCCACTTGTCACTCTGATACAGTAGTCCGTATTGTTTACTTTTAATCTGCTTCATAAAAATATCTGAAACAATCTTAACAATAGTATTTTTTCTCAAAATCAACTGATCGTATAAATGAAATAAAGGGGTATACTGAATAAACTTTCCTTTTTGAAGCAAAGAGTTTGCCTTTACACCAAAATTCTTTTTAAAAAGAGCAAGCACAATTCTTTTTATCGATGTATAAATCATCCAATAAATTACTGTAATTGTTAATGTAATTGACGTCAATACTGTGCCCAAAAATGGCAAGTTTCCAATAAAGTCAAAAGCAGTTAAAAAAATTATTATTGCACTTCCAATTAGGGCAAATAGTATAAACGAATTAAGTATGCGAAGTTGTAGCCAATTCCATTTGTTAGTCATTATTTTTTCAGGAAAAACAAATGGTTCCATAAATTTATCACCAACATCAGAAATAATATAAAGGTCTAAGAATTTTCCGTCTCTTTGATCTAGCCTTCTCTTTTCCGCAAGTTCAATACTTTCAATACCTTGATTATCTATAATTCCACCATCCATCAATGCAATACTATCCCAGTTTTTTTCTTTCCAAAAAGCCATCAAAGGGCTATTTTCTGCTTGTGCAAAATCATCAGGCATTTGAATGGGCTCAAATCCACCTGGAAAACAAGAAGAAGCTGCTAAGATATCTCCTAACTTAAATTCACATGCAATCTCTACAGGTACTTCCATGAAATAATTTCCAATTTTTCCGTCATCTTTTTTCGTTTTCTGAAAACGAAAATGCTTACCTCTATAGAAACTTGTTGCATTAAAAATGAGGTCTTCCAAATGAGTGGAATGTTCCCAGAAAATTGCAAAACTTTCATTTGCAAAGAACATTTCATTATAAACTTCAGCAAAAGCGTTTATTAAATTTTGGGTTTTTCTCTTATTTTTCCAGCCTTTGGTTTCTTCTAATTTACCTAATGCTAATTTAAATAATTGATCTTGTTCGAGTTTTTGATAAAGGTCTTGATAAAACTCTTTAAAACTAAGTCCTTTTGCAATACTATGAGCATACATTAAACCAGTAATAGCTCCTCCAGAGATCGTTGATAATATCTTTACATTTTGTAAAAAAGGTTTGTTTTCAATTTCAATGTGATTCAAATAAGAAAGTGTACCAAGGTGAAATCCTGCTGCTTTATAACCTCCGCCTGAGAGGGATAGTGCAACGTTTTCAAAAATTTTATCAGGGTAGTATTTAGATTGCATAATTGAGGTTTTTCCTTAGCAATATCCAAAAATCATTTAGCGAAAGTTTAATTACCTCTCAATATACATACTCTTCATAATTTCTTAACAATACTACTCTTTTATGTTTTTTGCTCTCTCAATTTGTAGAAAGAAAAAAGCAGATAGAAGAGTACAAGGCTATTGGAATACTTGGCATTGTCAAATCACCTTAACCAGTTCAGAAGGTAAAATATATGGAACCTATTGCGGGAATCGTTGGTGTACCTTATGCTGTTCTATTCGCAAAGCAAAGATTATCAATACTTATTTGCCTATTGTAAAAACGTGGCCTGATCCACATTTTGTAACCCTTACGGTAAGAACAATTAAAGTTAAGAATTTAAAGAAATGGATTGAGGAAGGGTTGTTGAAAACCTTATCCAGAATATTGGATAAATACCGAAAAAGGGAAAAAAGAGGACAGGGAAACAGATTAATTGGTATTCGTTCTTTGGAATGCAATTACAATCCCAAAACCCAAAGATACAATCCACATTTTCACATTACCGTAGCAACTAAAGAGATGGGCGAAACCTTAGTACAGGAATGGTTAGATAGATGGACGTACAAGCATGCTGAAAGTGTTGGCCAAGACAATCAATGGGTCAATAATTCAGAAGCAGTAATGATTGAAATACTCAAATATGGAGGCAAGATATTCACAGACCCCGATATGAAAAAAGGGAAGAATAGTAGGATTCCACCTAAAATCTATGCAGCCGCTTTGGATCATATCTATGGCGCTTTTGAAGGGCATCTCTTATTTGATAGTTTTGGTTTTCGCTTACCTCCAAAGCCTAAAAAGGAGAAACACAGCCCAAAACTGTTAAACACCTTTGAAGAATGGGCTTTTGATAAACAAATTCATTATTGGGTCAATCCTTATACCGGAGAGTTATTAACGGGCTTTGTCCCTTCTGGAATGCTGGAATTTTTGATGAATAATAATATAGACACGGAACTTAGCTAAATATCCCCTTTTTGAATAAATTCTAGTACACATTTTGTTGTTACAGCTAATATTGCGTAATATAGTTGTTTAATACAGGATAACTATTAATTATCATATACATTTTAGGTGTACTGATGGATGAATCACGATTAGAAACAAGGAAAAGGATTTTTATATGTTTATCAAGTAAAGACAGGCAAACGGTTGTGGAATCAATAATGTACCATTTGGCAAATTTTGGTTTTGCCTTATGGTACGACAGACATAAAATGCTGTTAGGTGATAAACGAAATTATAAAAACTTTATCGAAGGAATTGTGCAAACGAAATACGCGATTGTTGTAATGAGTAAAAATGCTATTGAATCTACGTATGTTGCAGAAGAGATGGAATACTTAAAGGAGCAATATAATTTAGGATTAATTACCATCTTCCCTATTTTTTACAATATTTTACCTACAGAATTGCCTATAAAATATAAATGGTTAACTGAACTTGTCTATAAAGAACTTGACGAAAAATCAGGAACCTTACTGACTTGCAATCATATAATTACTAAAATTTTGTCTGACGAACTTAAGAACTGCAAGTATCAAACATTAAATGAATTGCTCGATTCCCTTGAAAATCAAAATCGAGATAATTTTATCACGAATATGCTCAGAATCTATTTAGAAATTAGTGGTGAGAATCACAACGCTCGCATTTCTATTTTATATAGCATATTCATTTTTCTATCAATTTCTATGAAAAGAAATGATATGTTTCCTCAACACTATTGGAAAGGTTTTGATCGTATATTTTCCTATACTAAACTTAATTTGCACACAGATTTGCGAGAGACACTTATATTGGAAATCCAAACAATGGTATTAGTAAACAAAATTTATTTTTGAATATCCTTTATAATTTGCACTACTATATTGGCTAGTTCTTCGGGATTTGTTTCATCATTTAGTTTATCGATATATTTTTCCAAGTATCCATATTGTGTGATATTATTTTTAACTTCCTGCCAAATTTTTCTTGCCTCATATCCAGTTGAACCTATAGGAATAATCTTTAGATTGTTTTTCTTGGCTATTTCAAATTCTTGATGCGTACCTTCTGAGCCGCCTGCTTCCTCTGTTTCCTGACCACAAATAAAAACTGCAATACCCGAATCGTGTTGGGCATACTCTCTCATTTGCCGTGTAGCATCATTAGGCTTACCATCGGCCCCGTGTTGGTAGTATTTATCTGGACGAAGAAGCAAACTTTTACTAACTATGTGATTATTTTCCACAAGCCAGCGAAGAGAACTACCTGCGATTAAATCACCTAAGCGTCTTCCCATTCCAGAACTTATTTTAAAATCCCATCTCAACAACTTTGTCGTTAGTTTTTCTGATAGATTCGTAACAAAATTCTGCTCTTCTCTAGAAATATTTCTAAATGATCCTGAAAAATAGATTTGCCTTTTTCTTAATCTTTCACTTATTTCATTTAATACAATTGGTATCTCACTATAGGAATCTACCACAAGCGTTTTGATTCCATATCTTAAGTCCAAATCTTTGATAAAAAAATCGAAGTCTTGTCTTTGGGGGTCTCTTTTTAATATTGTATAGTGGTATTGGTTCAACCTACCAAAATATTTTTTCACTTCACTTAGTGCGGAAAGAATTACTGTGTCGGTAAAACTATTACCTAAAAAGAAAAATGTATTTTGTACGAGTTCTCTTCTAAAAAAGGTAAGCATACCACTATGTTCATCATTGTATTTTTCTAGATTGCTTTGAGTTAGTACCCAACTATCTTTATCATCAAGATGACCATTCAATTTAAATACCTTAAAATTAGCCGTACTAAGGTTAGATTTAACTTTTGTAAGATCTGTATCTCTGTAAATGATTATTGGTTTAACACCGTGCTTGTATTCTATATTTCTTTCCAGAACTTGATCAAAATTGGTTGTCCAAAAACTGTCGATAGGTAGTTGCAAAATGCTTTCTATCCCTTCGCTTTTGTATGACAATTTGCTTAGTTTTTCATACACTCTTTGCTCTACAATTGATAAACCTAATTCATTTACACAATATTGAAATATTCTATAGTAATCAGTTTCTTTCTCAAGATCAATTCCAATATCACTTGCGATATCTTCAAGTAGTTCACCCCAAGAAGGAAATCCCGCACCAATACTAACACCTGCTCCTAAGAAAAATGATAAATTGGACAGCTTTAATTGATTAATAAAATTATCAATGAAAACCTTTTTTACTTTCATATATTCTCTCACGTATATTCTATAATTAATAGTTATCCTGCATTCAAAGGATCATAGAAAAGTATTTTCGAGGGTGCTTTCTTAATAAAATTTGTTGTTGCTTTCGTTGAGAAATATGTGTGTAAATCTGTGTGGTGAGTATTGAGCTATGCCCTAATAGATTTTGGATATATCGAATATCCACACCTTGATCTAACAAGAGAGTGGCAAAAGTATGTCTGAATACATGTGGTGTTATTACTTTTTTGATACCAGCCAGTACTGCATATTTTTTAGTAATAATTCTAATGGATTGTTCTGACAATCTATTTCCTTCTCTATTAACTAGAAAATATCCGGATTGCTGAATCTCAAAATTATATGCTAAATAGTAGTCCTTTATCGCTTGGATGGTTTCAGGATTGCAAAATTGTATCATCCTTTCCTTGCCTCCCTTACCAATAACCTTGATTATTTTGTGCCGAATATCTACATCATCAATTTTGAGATTACTTAATTCTGAGACCCTAATACCTGTAGCAAACAAGAGTTCAATAATTACAATATGCTTTAAGACAAGACGAAAGGCGGTACTTTCTTTTGGATGTTTTTGTTTGTAACTGTATACTGTCTTAAAGATTTTTTTTATTTCATTGAGACGAATTGTCTTTGGTAAAACTTTGGGCTCTTTATAACTAATTCTGATTTTGCGAAATGGATTTTGCGAGATATAATCTTCAAATTCCATGAAGGAAAAGAATGCTTTAAGTGTTGCTAGTTTTCTTTTTATCGTTTTGGGTTTATAAATTTGATTGATAGCGTATAAATAATTCTTTATAGCTTCTTTGCTAAAGATATTCTTTCCTTGCATCTTCTCTTTTACATGCATCTTATACTTGCACAAATCAATAGTATAGGCTTTTATTGTTTTAGGAGATAAGTTTTTTTCGTATTTGCAATAATTGATAAAAGCAGTAGTTCTTTTTTCATATTCTATCATGGTTTTCGTATCAGTTGGAAATTTTTAAAATATATGAATGCCTACCAAATAATAGGCTCAATAGTTAAAAATTAACTTGATACGAAAATAATCTGAATACTTGTGCGTGGGAATAAAACTATAAACTGGACTTCCCACAATGAGATACACAAAACCGAATGGAGAGTTATTTAAGCCTTTGTATATAGAGTTTTATTTTCTTGGTGAAAGAGTTCATCCTTTGAACTATCCTTTTCCCAACAGACGCAACCACTAAATAGGTAGATAATTAGCCACTAAACGCATAGTGGGTAAACCCTCATACCGGAGAGCTAATGACGGGCTTTGTCCCTTCTGGAATGCTGGAATTTTTGATGAATAATAATATAGACACGGAGTTGAGCTAAATTTCTTATATTTCCCTATCTTCAACCTTTACAAACAGACCATACAGTATGCCAGTAAAATTGACGAAAGCGGAGAAAATCAAAATCCTGAATGCCGATGACATTTACGGCATCATGCAAAAGATTCTTCTCCGCGAAGACAAGATCAACCGAAACCGCGAACACCTTTGGGTAGTAGGCTTGGAAAACAACAACCGTATCCTGTTTATCGAATTGATTAGCATGGGTAGCAAGACCAAAACTATTGTTGAACCTATGGAGGTCTTTTCTTTGGCTTTGCAAAAGAAATCCTCTAAAATTATCATGGTACACAATCATCCTAGTGGGGACTTGGAACCTTCTGAGGGGGATAAGGACGTGACGGATAGATTGATTCAAGTGGGGCTTATTGTAGATACGCCTGTTATAGATCATTTGATTATTTCAGAGAAGGAATTTATGAGTTTTAAGGTGACGGGATTATTGGCGGTTTTAGAGGCTAGTACTAAATATGTGCCTAAGTATATACTCAAAGAGCGGTTAAAGAAGCAGGCGAAGGAGGAGATTAAGAAAGGAGAACGAAAAGATATTGCACGTAAGATGAAAGGAGACGGGGTTCCTTTGGAGACGATAGCGGAATATACGGGCTTAACAGTGGAAGAAGTGAAACGCCTACGCGCCAAAAAGAAATAAAACGTCAAATCTTAAAACAATAAGACCTACTTACTAGAGAAAACAATTAGACCCAAACATTAAACAAGTGGGCTGCTTTGGCATTCCTGCTTTTTACGATTTCGCAAAGGAAAAGGGCTTTGCAGATACAAAAAAAATCACCGAACCATGCCGTTAAGCTGGAATGAAATAAAAAGCCGTACCATTACCTTTGTGAATGAATGGAAAGACGAAACGAGCGAAAAAGCAGAAGCCCAATCTTTTCAAAATGAATTCCTAAACATCTTTGGTATATCTCGTAGACGGGTAGCTTCTTTTGAAAAGAAGGTAAAAAAGGCCGATAGTGGAACGGGCTTTATTGACCTGTTTTGGAAAGGTACGCTATTGATAGAAATGAAGTCTACCGGAAAAGATTTGGGAGCCGCGTTTAAACAGGCTACCGATTATTTTCATGGCCTCAAGGAACATGAATTGCCCAAATACGTTTTGGTGTCGGACTTCCAAAATTTTTGCCTCTATGATTTAGATGAAAGCGAAGAATATCGTTTTCCTTTATCGGCCTTATTACAGAACATACAGCTATTTGGTTTTATCGCAGGCTATCAAAAAAGAAAGTTTGCTGATGAAGACCCCGTAAACATCAAAGCAGCGGAGCGAATGGGTAAACTACATGACCGCCTAAAAGAAGTAGGTTATGATGGACACGCATTAGAGGTGTATTTAGTAAGAATCCTTTTTTGTCTGTTTGCAGAAGATACCAGCATTTTTGAAAGAGGAACATTTCAGGAATACATTGACCTACATACTAAGGAAGATGGTAGTGACTTAGCCATGCACTTAGCCCAATTGTTTCAAGTACTCAATACACCCAAAGAAAAACGCCTAGCGAATCTTTCGGAAAGCTTAGACCAGTTTGCCTATGTCAATGGTCACTTATTTGAAGAACAACTTCCCTTTGCCTCCTTTGATACGGAAATGAGAGATACCATTTTGGAATGTTGTGCCTTAGATTGGTCTTTGATTTCTCCCGCTATATTTGGCTCTATGTTTCAAGCAGCCATGAACCCCAAAGAGCGGAGAAACTTAGGCGCACATTATACCTCTGAAAAGAACATCCAAAAAGTAATCAAGCCCTTATTCCTAGATGAACTACAAGCGGAGTTTGAAAAAGCAAAAGGCAATACCAAAAAACTAAAAGTATTGCATCAAAAAATTGCTAATCTAAAATTCTTAGACCCTGCTTGTGGTTGTGGTAATTTCTTAATCATTACTTATCGAGAAATAAGAACCCTAGAGATAAATATACTTAGAGAGTTATACAAAACCGGACAAGGGTTCTTAAATGTAGGTGATATTCTCAAGGTTGATGTAGATCAATTTTATGGGATGGAATACGACGAATTTCCTGCACGTATTGCAGAGGTCGCTATGTGGCTAATGGATCATCAAATGAATATGAAGGTCTCTGAGGAGTTTGGGCAATACTTTGTCCGCTTGCCTTTGAGTAAGGCGGCTAAGATTGTACATGGGAATGCTTTGCGGGTGGACTGGGAAGAGGTGGTGAGTAAAGAGGAATTAAATTATATTTTGGGGAATCCCCCGTTTTATGGATATTCACTACAAACTAAAAGTCAAAAAGAAGATATGAAAAGTATCTTCTCTAAAATCAAAGGGGCTGGAGTAATGGATTATGTGGCAGCTTGGTATGTCAAAGCAGCCTCTTTAATTCAAGGAACAAAGATTAAAGTAGCTTTCGTTTCTACAAATTCTATTTCGCAAGGTGAACAAGTTGGGATACTTTGGAATGAGTTGTATAATAAATATAAAGTAGAGATATTTTTTGCACATCGTACCTTTAGATGGAATAATGAAGCTAAAGGGAATGCCGCTGTTCATGTTGTAATAATTGGTTTCTCCTTAGTCAAAAATGCGAATAAATATTTGTTTGATTATGAAGATATTAAAGGTGAGCCACAACAGATTAAAGTACAAAACATTAATCCTTACTTAATTGAAGGAAATAACCTATTAATAGGAAAAAGAACAAAACCTATTTGTGAAGTCCCTGAAATGAATAAAGGAAGCCAACCTACTGATGGTGGAAATCTTTTATTTACAGATATTGAAAAAAATGATTTTTTAGAAAAAGAGATTCATTCTAAGAATTTCATTAAACCATTTATTAGTGCGAGGGAATTTCTAAACAATCAAAAAAGGTGGTGTTTATGGCTTAAAGGCATATCGCCAATGGAATTAAAAAAGATGCCTTTTGTCTTAGAGCGAATTGAGGCTGTAAAAAAAATGAGGTTGAATAGTACAAAGGAGGCAACAAGAAAATGGGCTGATTTCCCATACCTATTTACAGAAGACAGACAGCCTACCACAGATTATATTTTAGTGCCATCTCATTCATCAGAAAATAGAAAATATATTCCCTTTGGATTCTTTACAACAAATGATATTCTTAATAATTCTTGTTTTTCATTACCCTATGGAAATTTATATTTTTTCGGAATATTGACATCTTTGATGCACATGACATGGGTAAAATATACTTGTGGTAGAATCAAAAGTGATTTTAGGTATTCAAATACGTTAGTCTACAATAACTACCCCTTCCCCAAAAACATCTCCGACAAACACAAAACAAAAGTAGAACAAGCCGCCCAAAAAGTACTAGATACCAGAGCGAAATACCCCGATAGCAGCCTAGCCGATTTATACGATCCTTTGACCATGCCGCCCGATTTGGTCAAAGCACATCAGCAATTGGATAAGGCGGTGGATTTGTGTTATCGTCCGCAGGCATTTGTGAATGAGCGGAATCGGATTGAGTTTTTGTTTGAGTTGTACGAGGTGTATACGAGGCCACTTTTGGCGGAGGGGAAGAAAGGGAAGAAAGGGAAGAAAAAAAAATAAATAGTTATGACAAACAAAGAGTATTTGGCAATATTGAATAAGGGGGTTGAAGAGTGGAATCAGTGGAGAGAGAAAAACCCTAGTATCAAAATCGACTTATCAGGAGCTAACCTAAGCGACAGAAATTTAGAAGGCATTAATTTATCCAATGTAAATTTAGGGTGGGCAAACCTCAGTAAAAGTAGATTTCATTTCGCTAATTTAAGTCAAAGTTTTTTGTATGATGCAAATCTTAGAGATACCATTTTTCATCATACAAATATAAGTAGTGCTTTTATGGAGGGTGCAATATTATTTGATTCGAGTATCAATCATTCGGATTTGAGTAATGTTAGGTTACTCCACGCTAATTTAGGAGGAACAAGAATTTTCAAGTCCAATTTAGTTGGAGCTAAATTAGGTTCTAGCGACTTTGGTTCTTCTAAAATTATCGAGTGTAATCTAAGTGGAGCTGACCTTACCCATACAAGATTTATTTTCACAAAATTGATAAACAGTAACTTAAGTCAAACTAGGTTAAACTCTACTGTTTTTTCAATGGCTAGATTAGAAAATTGCTCAGGATTAGAAACCGTAAATGTTTCCAATGTATGCTCAATAGACCCTTTCACCATTTCTTGGTCTAAAAATGTACCCAAAGTTTTTCTATTAAAAATCGGTCTATCTGAAACACAAATAAATCAAGCCACTAATTTCTTAAAAAGAAGGACACAAAAACTATTTCCTGTATTCCTTTCGCATTCATGGGCGAATAAAGATTTTGCTGGAAAACTATACGATGCGCTTATTGACAAAGGAGTACAAGTTTGGTACGATGAAAAGCAAATGAAACCCGGCGATAATATTTATGAAGGGATTTCCGAAGGTATTAGTGTTTATGATAAAATGATATTAGTATGTTCCGAAGACTCTTTAAATAGTTGGTGGGTAGATCAGGAAATGAATAGAATCTTTAAAAAGGAAAGAGAATATCAAAAGGCAAATGGAAAGAAATTAGGTTTATTAATTCCTATTACGGTTGATGATACCATTAGGAAATGGAAAGGAGCCAAAGGTGAAACTATTAGAGATAGTGTGATTGGAGACTTTACAGAATGGAAAGACGAAAGCAAATTTGAACAGTCTTTAAATGATTTAATTGAAGCTTTGAACGTTGATAGAGAAAATAATACCCCCCAGTCTTTTATTAAATAGACACTATGGCTAATCAAGAATATTTGAAAATATTAGATAAAGGTGTCAAGGAATGGAATCTTTGGAGAAAAGAAAATCCAGATATAAGACCGAATTTAGTTGACGCAGATTTGTCGAATAGAAATCTAAGAAAAGTAAATTTTAGTAGAGCAAATCTTGATGGTGTTAATTTAAACAAATCTGATTTAAAGGAAGCGAACTTAAATAACGCCTCCTTGATTCATGCAAAATTAAAAAAAGCAATTTTAATTAAAGCAAACCTTCAATCTGTAAATCTATTTAAAGCAAATCTTTCGGGAACAAATTTCAGATGGGCAAAATTACTAAGAGCGCTTCTTCATAATACAAATATGGAGGAAGCAAACCTATATGGAACAAACCTGTTTGAAGCTCAACTTGATTATAGTAATTTAACTGGTGCAGAAGTAAGTAGAGCCAACCTTTTTAGAGCAAATATGGAATTTACGAATTTAAGCGAGGCAAACTTAGAAGGAACAAAACTTTATCAAGCCAGATTTATTGGAGCAAACCTAAATCAAACAGAACTTACAAATGCTAAGTTAGGAGGTACTCTATTTGCTTACTCCGACTTAAGCACCTGTAGAGGGTTAAGAAACGTAATAGTCACAAATAATTGTTCAATTGATTTTGAAACCCTACAGAAATCTAAAAATCTTCCAAAAGAGTTTCTTCTAAAAATCGGACTTCCTGAAAATTACATTGAATATATTCCTGACTTTTATGAAGAAAAAACTCTTAGATTATTCCCCGTCTTTCTCTCTCATTCATGGGCAAATAAAGATTTTGCTAAAAAACTCTACGATGCTTTAATCAACAGAGGAGTTCAAGTTTGGTATGATGAAAAAGAAATGAAACCCGGTGATAATATTTACGAAGGCATTTCAAAAGGCATTAACGTGTTTGATAAAATGATTTTAGTTTGCTCAAAAGGGTCTCTAAATAGTTGGTGGGTGGATCAAGAAATGAATAGAATCTTTAAAAAAGAAAGAGAGTACCAAAAGGCAAACGGAAAGAAATTGGGTTTATTAATTCCTATTACGGTTGATGATACCATTTGGAAATGGGAAGGAGCCAAAGGAGAGGCTATTAGGGATAGTGTGATTGGAGACTTTACAGAATGGAAAGACGAAAGCAAATTTGAACAGTCTTTAAATGATTTAATTGAAGCTTTGAACGTTGACAGAGGAGGAAAAGACATTCCCTCTTTCATTTAAAATACATTAACTCAAGTATTAGAAACTCAAATCTATGATGCTTTGGAACAAAGAAGAAAGGGAAGGCTCCGCAAAATTCGCGTTATACGTCCAAGGAAAGGATATTGAGAGCGGGAAGTATGGATGAAGTATTTTAAAAATAAAGCCATTTTTTACCCTTTCTAGCTGTATTCTTGTTACCATTTTGTTACCCATAAAAACACAAAAGCCTCATAATCAAACGATTACGAGGCATTAAATGTACCCGGGACGGGACTTGAACCCGTACGGCCGCGAAGCCACTGGATTTTAAGTCCAGCGTGTCTACCAATTTGATGAACTGAGAATCAGGGATTTAGCACATGTATCGAGAAAAATCACAAATAAAATCACGTGAGGTATACCACACCGATTATTTGTGACCGTAATGGAAACCTAGAAAAAGACTGGTATGTAGAATTCTATTTCAAAGAAAAAAGATACCAAATCAAATCCGGAAGTAAGTATGGAATCAAAGGAGCACCAAAAAAGATCAAGGATCGAAAACAAAGACAAATCTATTTCCAGCAGCTTCAACAAATTATTCATACCCGATTAAAAGAAGGATGGAACCCAACTGGGCAAGCAGATATCAAAACCATTTCTGATGCCATCTTATTTGCCGTATCTAAAAAAGCAGATACCTCTGATTCAAATTACCAGGACTATAGAATTCGGGCAAATAGATTCCTTGCCTATCTCAAGGAAAGCCAATTACAAAACCTTCAACCTACCCTACTTAACAACAGTCACTTGAAAGCCTTTCTTTCTCAATTTACAGGAAAGAATCATAATAATTATCTCAAGATTCTAAGTGCTCTTTTTAGAGTTCTAATCTCTGAAGAAGTGATTTTCCAAAACCCAGCTAAAGGAATTAAAAAGAAGAAGGTCATTTCCTTACAACATGAACCCTACCCTACCTGTTTAGCTCAAGAAATTATTCATCACACTGCTACCCATTACCCACAGTTGCATTTGATTATCCTACTAGAATATTATTGTTTCCTTCGGCCCAGTGAAATTCGTAGATTAAAAACTAAGGATATTGATTTAAAGAAGCGATCGATAACGGTCAGAGCTTCCGATTCCAAGACTAAAAGGTTAAGGGTTTTACCTCTTCACCAAGATATTATCCCAACCTTGAAGACTCATTTAAGGGATACTGAATACCTACTTCAGCAAAGGAATAAGCATACTCTGGATGCTCAATTCAAGCAGCTGAGGAAAAGATTGAAGATACCTACAGGGTTTACGTTATACGGATTCAAACATACCGGAGTTTGTGCCTTGTACCAGGCGACTAAGGATATTTATCTGGTTTCTCGGCTCTGTGGGCATTCTTCGATTCAGACTACTCAGATTTATTTGAGGTCCTTGGGGCAGGATTTGGAGTATTTGAGTAATCGGGATTTGCCGTCTGTTTTGTAGAATGGGGGTATTTGTTGGAAAATGTAAGATTTGTATTGGGAAATGATTGTTAGTTTGTATATTTATTTATTGGGATAGTTGATGTTACTTGATTTTAGTGGAGGTTTATAAGGAAGTCCGAAGTGGAGATATCGGTGGTTTAGTTGATGTTTTTGGGATATCAGTAGTTTGGTTGATATCCAGATATGAATAACGTAAAATAAAAAAGTGAAAAGTGAAATTTTGGCACTTAGGAATCACGATAAGTTGCTTTTACTATTTTTTAATTTTAAAAAAAGAATTATGAAAAAAATTATTGAATACCCTCTTGGAAAAGAGGATGTAGTTTATGTTGAAGTTGTTTCAACTGAATCTTCCCGAAAATTAACTTCAAAAAAGACTGTGGAAAAAGCCAAAGTTACTTTTGAACATGTAATTAAAACTATTAAACCGACGGCGAATGCTGTAATTAAGCAAATGAAAAACTTAGGCGATTCCCCTGATGAAATAGGTTTAGAGTTCGGAGTAAAACTGTCAGGAGAATTGAATTGTTTAGTTATTTCTTCCGATCTGGAGGCAAATTTTAAAATAAGCCTAAAATGGACAAAGCATAAATAATGTTGTTGTATCCAAAGTCAAAACAACACGATTATAAAAGGGGCATTGCCGAAATCAAAAATGAGGTAGGTGAAAGAATTGGGACAGGGTTTGTCCTAAAAGATAACTATGTTGGTACTTGTGCTCATATATTTGATAATTATAGTGAGGATTATATTTATACTTTGACTTTTTGGCTTAGTGATAATTCTTTTATTGAAACAAAAGGAGTGGTTAAATTCAAGTCAGATATTGAGTCAGTTCGGGATATTGGAATTATAAGAATTATAGACGATGTTGAATTAGGTTTAAAGTATTTTAATTTTCCACAAATGTATAATGAATTCGAGCCGAAGGAATTAAAATCCTTTGGATATTCTACTTATACAGCATCAATTCGAGAAGGATGGGGGCAAGGTATTTATTTAGGACCGGTGAGAGTGGAAGACAAAAGCATTAATATTTCGATTTTGCAGGCACGATTTCCTGAGTCTCAAAGTGGTTTTAGTGGAGCTCCTGTTTGGGATATTGAATCTGGATTGGTAATTGGGATTATTTCTGAAAACTACATTCCTCAAGAAGAGTTCAGAAATAGAGATACCACCTGGATTATGCCAATAAAGCTAATTGAAGATGCTCTTAATAGGATTGAATCCTTTTCAAATACTCCTGCGATTCTTCTTGAAGCTAGAATTGAGTTAATAGAAAATTTTTTGAAAGAAGAAGAAAAAAATAACAAAAACGAATGATCAGCGAGAAGGTAATTACAGATTCTATAGTAGGTATCCTTGATTCTTCTGGCGAAGTACTTGGAACTGGCTTTTTTATTTCAAAAAAAGATGGTTTTAGGCCCTGGATGATTATTACCTGTGCGCATAATCTTGAGGACTACCAAATTGACGAAAAGGTTGATATTTTAATTAATCTTGAAGATGAGAAGATTACTACTGCGGCCAGAATTCTATTGAAAAGTAATATTGAAAAAGAAGATGTTGCAATTTTAAAATTGGTAAAAGAAAAACCTTCCTTTTTTGTTGACGGATTGGAAATGACAGATATCCAAAAAGTAGAAGATCCTGCAATAAAAACTTTTGGCTACACATTGGACGGGAAATATGATTCTAAATCCTCCTTTGGGAAAATCGTAAATCCGAAATACGTATTTCCCTCCTTAAAATCTACCCTTCATCCAAAAGTAGAAGTAGAATTCGACTATATTCTTCCTGGTTTTAGTGGAGGTCCTGTTTGGGATTTAAAATCAGGGAAAGTCATCGGAATAGTACAAGAAGATAATGTTATACATGATGATAATGGAGTCCCACAAAAAAAAGTTTATATCATACCCAGCAAAACAATTAGGGAAGTGTTTTCCAATTTGGATAACCTTCAATTGAATTTTGATTCAAATACTTTTGGATCTGATTTTGCTGAAAAAGAAAAATTATACTCTGATTTTAAAATTCGATTGAATAAATATCCAAGTGTTCCAAAGAGAGATGATTTTTTTATTGGAAGGACTGAAAACTTGAATACAATTATCCAAGATATTTTAAATAAAGACACTATTGCAATTACAGGGGTTCAAGGGATGGGTGGAGTAGGAAAAACTGCAATTACAGTGGAGGTTTGCAATATATTTAAAGAGAGTTGGAAGCCTAAGCCTAATTATAATAAATTTCATATTGATGAAAAATTAAAAAACAGGCTTAAAGAAAACATCTATTTTAAAGACGGAATATTATGGGTCAAATTCGAACAGGATATTGGTATAGACCAGGTCTTAAGTAATATAATAAACATTCAAATAGGGCTCTCTTTAACTGATGCAAAAATCGAAGAGATTATTCGAATATTGTTGACTCTTTTATATAATAAAGATATCATCATCGTATTAGATAGTGCGGAACAAAACCCAACTAATTTTAATTTATTGTTTGGGATTTTTCAAAAACTTGAATGTCCAATTATTGTTACAAGTAGAATTAATATTGTAGGGATAAAGAAAAAGGTGGATATCAAGGAAATGCAGGATGATGAGGGAGTGGCTCTGTTTATTAAGCATTATTCTCTAGGAGATCAGAATATTTCTAAAAATGCTTACTCAAAATATAAAGAGATTGAAAAGATCTGTTCTAATGTCGGAGGATTACCTTTAGCTATAAAAATCCTTGCGATGAGAGGAGCAGAATTCACAGTGGATATTGATGATATCTTGGAAGAGATTACCAATGCGGTGAATAAGTTTGAGGTACTTAAAATAAATAATCCCATTGATAGTAATGAACGTAATAAAAATGCTTATAAATCCTTTTCTCTTTCTTATGATGACCCAAGGTTAAGTGAATTAGAAAGAGACTTATTTGCTTATGCAAGTACCTATCGTTATGCTTTTAAAAAAGAAGATGTTTTTGATATTGTTCCTCCCGCAAAGAAAAATAATATTAATCAAAATTCTCTTAATCGAATTGTGTCTTTAGGGCTTATTGAAAAAAATATTGGAGATGATGGCTTTACCAGTTATTTCTTTCATCCCCTAATGAGAGAGTTTGCATTATTAAAATTAAGAGAAAATAAGGAAGAGATTAATGTTTTCGAAAGAAAAAAAGAAAATTTCCTAAACTCAGTCAATTATTTGAGTGCTCGAAATGATAATGTTTCTGAAATTATTTCTACTGCATTTGAATGTCTGACATATGAATCCTATGATGATTTCTATTCCTTTGTTGATATATTAGATGATTACTTATTTTATACGGGGCTGTGGGAGGATAAAATCTCTCTATTAAAAGCAGCTATCCCTACTGCTGAGAATTTGCACAACGAAAGGAGACTTCTTAAATATAGAGTTTCATTAGCTGATGTATTAAGAAGGCAGAATAAAAAAGAGGAAGCTAATGAGTTATTTAAGGAGGCTTTAGAATTGGCTACTGAATTGGGGAGTTGGAAAACTTACTTTTTTATTCAATATAAATTTTTTGATTTGAAAAAAGATAAGCAAATATCTTATATCAACTTAAATCAAAGAATTCGAGAGACAAGTATAAAAAATGAATCCTACCATTCAGGTTATTTTTATGGGAATCTCGAAGATTTGTACAGTAAATTTAATCTGTTAAAATATAAAGAATTATCTGTTGCTCATTCAAGAAAAGACTGGAATAGACCAAGCTTTAATTTGGTAGTTGGCCTTCTAGGGTTGATTAAAATCTTATATGAAAACGATCAATTTGAAGAGTGTATATTTTATTATAAGCAATTGGCTGATCTTTCTAAAACGATTAGAGGATATAAGATTTTAGAACTAGAAAAAAGTATTAATAAAAATCTGTTTAGTTGTTATTTGAAAACGGGAAAAATATCTGAAGCAGAAAAATATTTAGATAAGTTTCGGATGGGATCTGAAAAACTGGGAGTTGTAAATTTAATGGAGGAATATTCCCTCTTAAAAGGACAGTTTTTATTAACTCAAAAGGACTTTGCTCAAGCAATCGAATATTTTGAAGCATTGAAAGAAGAAGAAGATAGGTTCTATTGGCTAGGGATGTTGTATTTTGAATATGGAAAAGAAGATTGTTTAAAATTCAAAGAAAGTAGGAGCTATTTTAATAAAGCAATCGATTTTTATCGTGAAGAAAAAAATGGATTTTATTTTGCTAAAGTTTTAACTAAAATAATAGAACTTAATAAATTAGAAAAGGTAAATGTCGAGGAGTCAATTTGTATTTTAAAGCAGGCATTATATTTAAATAATAATCCGCTTTTTGCAAAGAAAGATAAATGTAATTTAACATTGTTGGAGGGACAGATAAAGTTAGAACTAGGAAACAGTGTTTACAAAAATATATTTGACGAATGTAAAGAAAACATAAAAGCACTGACACCGGACTTTATCAATCAAAAAATTCCACAGAAAATCATAGGAAAAGATAAGAAAGAAATGGTGCTGATCGATGAAGGCTTATGTTTTGTCGGCTATGGGGAAACTAGATACGATAATCCGACTTCTATACTAAAAGAAATGAAAGCATTTTTTGAGGAACCCAAATTTAAACATACCGAAATTGTCTATTTATATCCTTACTATATAGATAAATATCCCGTTACGAACTTTGAGTATGATAGGTTTTGTAAACAGACAGGAAGACCAAAACCAGCCCATTGGAATGATGATACATTAGCAACATTTCCCGATTATCCTGTAACTAATATTTCCTCTCAAGATGCTCGATTTTATGCTATTTGGGCAAGGAAAGAAATCCCTACTGAAGAGGAGTGGGAAAAAGCATGTAGAGGGCCAGAGAGAAATACTTACCCTTGGGGGATGGACTGGGATGATACTATAGTTTTTGATAATCATTTAAATTCTTTGATTAATCAAACGTTTAAGGATTTTTCTGAAGTTAAAAGGATTTTTGATTTCGTTTTAGAGGTGGAAGTTTTTCAAATGGTTTACCAGAATTTAATGTTTGATTTGGATTGGTATAATAACCCAAGTAATATTTCTCAATTACTTGATTTTTGTAAAGTAAAATTGCCTGCCCAGGAGGAGGGTATTAAACAATTAAAAAATAGTGAAACTGTTGAAGTATTTATTAGGGCTACTGCTGTATTACCAATAATAAGGCTTATAGCTGTACTCCCAATGGCAGGTCAAAATAAATTGAAATTATTAGAAAAATTAAAATCAGGTAATCTTGATGAATACTGGAAAATCTATTCTGTGCTTTTGAAATTATTACTTAAAGATATAGTACGAGTTTTAGCAGAGGATGATTTATTTGTGTTTGAGATTGAAATAAAAAAGAGAAGGAATAATTGGATAAGATTGTTAAGAAATTATTTCAATCTACCTGTTGGTTACCCTGTGGGTGGTTTAGAAAAAAATAAAAGTCATTATGGTGTTTTTGATATGATAGGAAACGTTAAAGAAATCGTTGATAAGAATGTTGAGAAAAATGGAAAGGAAGCTGTTTTGGTAAAAGGAGCTATAATTGGTGAACAGAAAAAATCTTGCAGCAATGAACTTTTCATAGAGAATGAAGAGAAAGAAAGTTTTATTAATGTAGGGTTTAGATGTGTTAAACCAGTTTTTTCAATTGCCGACTTGGAGTATTTTAAATCGATATAAAAAAAATCTATAACTTAAAATGTGTAATTATGCTTTTTAATTTTCAAACCTTTATAGAGGAATTAAGAGGAAACCCAGAAAAAAGATCTGTAGTTGAAAAATATGAATCTATCTATGGTGAAATAGAAGGAAGTATTTTTGATCAATTATGGTATAAAACATTTGTTGCCAATTTCGATGCTATCTCTTATAAGGTTCCTGAGGAATTGATAAATGACTTCGACTGGGAGTTATTGATAAAGTTAGTTGGATCTTCTTTTAGCAGTGAGGCTGAAATCGAAGTTGATATTTCATCTAGTAGTATGCATCCCGAGCTTATCATTAAAGTTACAAGTGGAAATCAAACTATAGTCAAAAAGGCTTCGGAAATGTGGGGATTTCAAATTTTGAGATTGTATGAAATATACGCAGAGGAGCAAATGAATCTTCAAACTTTGATCGGAGAAGACGAAAAAGAAAAAATAGCCATAAATAGTCAGAGGAAAGAAGAATTATTTAAATGGAAGAGAAGTCTAAATACAGCCAGGACAGAAATCGAACTAAATTCTTTTTTTGATGAGATTGAAGGCGAATAAATATTATTATATTAAATTATGCAGTACATATTAACTAAAGGAATTCAGTCAAATTATATCATTGAATTAAATTACTCATTGGATGATTGGAAGGCCTATGAAAAAAAGGCACTAGCTAAATTTGAAAAAGCAGCTAATGAAGGAGATAATAAGGGGTCTGTTGCTCCTGAATATTTAGAAATGGGGACTATTGAAGAGGCAATCCATAGTGGAGTAAAAAGGATAATTGATGAGAATTCTAATATCAAGTTTATTGGTAATATTTATGACTTAGATAAAAAAGAAAAAGAAAATGGAGAGGTAGTTATATTGTTAAGTCTAGATGAATATCCTGAATGTTTTGAAATAAATAAAGATTGGAGAAATATTACTATTGGCGAAATTGATTATGCAGCAACAACAGAAGACGTCAATGATACTATTGATAACCTAAGAAAACAATATGCTAATTATTCACCTGCACTACAGGTTGGACATAGCACTGTCTGTAAAGTTATTTGTACACTTTTTGATTCTGAAAAAGAAGTAGGTAGAAAAACGGTATTTCTGGGAGACGCTGAATTTGATGATTACGAAAAGTTGAGAGATGATTTTTATGAAAAAAAAGAGGGCGATAAATTTAGAATAGATTATGATGAAAAAACACTGCCAACATTTTTGCATTACGAAAATGAAACTACTGGACAGTATTTACTGGAATTTGAAGTTAAAGACATTCAAAAAATAAAACTTCCTGAATTTACAGAACAAAACATCATGAAGTTTTTTGGGAGCGAAGAGGTGCGGACAGAGGCTGAACTTAGAGAAAAGGTGACCGAATTAATCTCAAAACAAAAATTTGAAATGGTTTTGATGAGTAGTATAGATAATTTATTAGTTGAAGCCAAAGAATTTATCAATATTGTTATACCTCGAGCTTTGATAAATGAAGAAATGAAAACTAGAGTGATCTCTTTGCAAGAGAGATTTGGTGGAAAAGGAAAACTTGAAACACACTTTAAAGAAATTGGTGAAGAAAGAAAAACTGAAATGCTCAGCGAAATAAGTGAAGCAGCTCATCAAAGTTTGATTAAGTTTTTTACACTAAAATATATAGCAGAGAAATTAGAATTGAAAGATTTGTCCTGGAAAACTCCCTTGAGTGTAGAAATAAAAGTCTATGAGAAATTTGGCAAAAAAATACCTGAAGAAATTTTAGCATTTCATAATAAAACGCCTAAACCTAATAGGAAGAAAGTCGAAAAACCTAAAATTTCGCCTCCACCCATCAATCCTCAAAAAATTTCAATTCCTATTAATCCTAGTGCATATCTGGATATTTCTAATGATGATAAAGAAGCCTCCTCGAAAGCAAGCTTATTTAATTTCTATGAATACATCCAGGAATTAAAAGAGTTCGAAATCAAAAAAGAATTTTTAGATGAATACGAACAGAAAGTAAATCAAATTAATGATAATATTGAAGATCAGCTTTGGTTTAAAGATTATGTAGGTTTTTTCAGCCTAATCAAATATAATGTTCCTGAGTCCTTAGAAAACGATTTTAATTGGGGAATGCTAATGAGGTTAGTGGCAAGTTCTTTTGAAATTTCTAGCAAAATCATTCTCTCTGATAATATGGATGGTTTGCCTGAATTTTATATCGAAGTGCCTACATGGGGAATAGTTGGGAATATTAGAAATTTGACGGGGCAGCAAATTTTAAGACTCTTTGAAAAAACAGTGGAAGAACATATGCTTATAAAATTAAAAATAGCTAATGGAGATATTGGATATTTGGAAAAACAAAAAGACAAAAGAATTCATTGGCTGGAAAATATCAATGTTTTTTATCGAACGGTTGAAAAGGAAATGGATAAAAAGAAATCTGTTGAAAAATCAGAAATAGTAGAATTTGATTATCCGAAACTAGACCAGAAAATTCAGCCTTCGTTCAATCTGCAAAAAATTCCTAAAAACTTTCCTATCCCTGCTGAATTTAATGTTACCGAGTCCACCATGAAAGAACATTATAAATTGGTTTATCTCATTATCAATTCCAAAAGCTTGAAACTGAAATCAAAACAACAGTACACCTTAGATTTAATTCCTGAAATGAATATCGAAAGGATTGAACAATTAATGTCTATCTTGGTGAAAGAATATGATTAAGGCAATTCAACAAAATTTCTAAAGAGTATAAGCCTATTTAAGAGAGAATTGATGCTTTCAGATTTAACCCTAGCTACGAAAATGCATTTGAATGTGGCAGAAATCATCAATTGGTTGCTCAAAATATCTCACGAGATGAATTTAATCTAGAAAAGATTACAAGAGCTAAATATTGGTTCTAGATGATTTCATTTGGTGATGTTGCTATATAGTCCCAAAAGCGAATAAAATCATACGTTTAAAATTATCCGTATATCGATAGCCTCTAGCAGCTCTTTTGATAAGTTGAATTTACTGTTCATTCCTTCAAACAAATCATTCGTAACTTTAGATTCGATAAGATTAATTATGCCATTAATGTACTTGTTAATGGATTTGCAAAGGCGATCCCTTTTAAATAATTTCTTAGTTCGATCTTTCCAATAACAGAGAAAGGCAGATGCCTCTTTGTAATTGGGTTGAATCCAAAGTTGATCTAAATCATTTAAATGATAATCCAATAATTCGTAATCAACTTTTTTAGAGAAAGTTTCATCAATTTCAATTTTGGAAGCCACTCTTGGCGCCCTTTGTTCATAGCGATCTTTGGTATAAGTATTGTAAATTGTTTGGACTCGATGAGGATAAATGTTGAAAAATGCTTTTGAGTATATTCATTGGGCACTCCAAAAAGTGGCGGCTAATAAAGTATCTCCTGAGGCAGTGGATTGGTTGCCTCATCGTATTGATCCTGGGGGTTTAGGGAGATAAGGTGCTGTGAGGTTGGTTGGGTGGATATCCCCAAATTCCCCTTCCCGCAGTTAGTCCCAAAAAAAACTATGCCCCCCATTTTAGTGAGGGGCCATATTTTTTTTGTGCCTGCCTTTGCTCTACACCCACTCGGTCGTCAGCCGGGGAACCCATGCGGTAGCTAAGAGTAGCAAGCTACACTTACCTTCCACCTGGGGCCCGCCCCGTCTTCCTTCCTCCTATGGCTAAACACGAGGGTACCATCTGTCTGGTCGCTACCGCTCCCATTCAGGCCACCCACATTTATCCCCATAGCGTAGTGGTTCGCGGTTGCTCAGTTCGTTGCCCGTCCGGTCGTAGTTCGGTCACTGGCTTATTTGCGGCTATGGCTTTTTGTACCGTGTCCCAGGTTCCGCCTTTGCGTATCCTATCTGAGGCGTATATCGCTATCACTTGGTCGCATTTCACTACCAGCTCCGTGTTTCTTTTTAGTGGGGCTAGTTTGTAGTGGTAGGTTTGGTAGTCCGGTTTTATCACCTCTGTTTCCAGTCCCAGTTCTTTGGCTACCTCCTCTGCTACTTGGTCAGCACCTTTAGCTCCACCATGCAGTATGGTAGTAGTCGCCGGGTATTTTTCCAGTTCCTTTTTTAGCCTTTCTTTTATGGCCTCAGGGTCTAGTTTCCGGCTGCCCGTTATCAGTATTTTCATTATACAATATACGCATTTTATTTGTTTATTACGTATTATATTTGTATATTGTGAATAATTATTTACTTAATCATTCAAGCATGTACCCACCAGATTTACAATCCGAATTTATCGGGCAGGAGGCATTTAACCAAGTTAGTCCACCACAAGAACCAGAGCAGTATTTAGGTCATTACATTGATGATTTAGAGACTAGTTGCAACACCAAGTATTTAGACGCTCAGGAGGCTATTACTCTGCTTCAGGATTTACTTCCAGTACAGCCAAGTCAGAGCCAAGCCGCAGCAGCCAGGTACATAGAACAGGACTTGCTTTCCCAAACTCCCCTACCCTTTTAGTCATGAGATATTTTACCACATTCTATTTTGAGTGTCCGACCACTGGTCAGGAATATTGTTTGGAGGTACACTTTACCAGAGCCGAGGAGCCAGCCGATCAAGTGGAATATTGGGGGCAAATGATCTCCTTACCAGCTACCGAAGAAGTGGAAATAACATCGGTATTTCGCAACGGGGATTTATGGGAAGATTATCCGGATACCATAGAACAAGAAATTTATACCCACGATTGGGAATCGCAGACGTTAGGCGCGCGGGCTTAGAGGTCTTCAGCAGGTTCTTTGAGAATGAGCCTTTGAAACAAGTTTTCAAAAATCGGAAAGAACCGCCGCAGGACTCGAATACAAACATATTTCGAGTTTAGCGATAGCAACCACCAAATAAGGTGTCAAAATTCGGGGTGCAGCATCCGTTATAACTGCACTTTTTTAAACCTAAAATTGTAGATCGTGAAATTGCAAACCGGACAAATAATAATGACTGTTGGGATTGAACAATAGATGTTTAATGTTGATTTCAAACGCTTTGTTGATTGGTGCCTAATCCGGCATCAAGACGCAGATTGGGGCAACTGTTCCCAAGATGATGAAGCAAGAAATAATATAGCCTTAGAAATCGGTTCCAGAATTATCTCTACCTATAATTTTACTCCTGATTTGACAGTCAGGCAAACTGCTGGATTACTAAAAATGATTCCCATTCACCCCGACGCCAAAATATGGATCATCACAGAATCCAGTCGCCTGACTACTACTATGTTGTTCCCTTCCGAATACTAAAATCTTATTTCATTCACCAAAATATATCAATCATGTCAACTATCAATCAACGTGTTTTCCAACTCTTGGAATCCTCTGAATTAAACTGGTCTGTCAATAAAGTGCAGCTAATTCCCGATACCGAAGGAATGGCTCAACCGGATTCTTTTGGTATCTATTCCAACTCCGGTGGGCAATGGCTAGGTACAGTAGGCAAGCAATATACCCCAGTACAAAATCAAGAACTCGCCCAAATCTTTATGGAGGCTTTAGAAGCTATCGGGCATCAAGGAGAAATTAGAGGAGGCCATATTTCCGGTAACCGTAAGGTATATTTTCAAGCTAGCCTAGAAGATATGCAAATCGGAACCGATACCCTAAAAAGGTGGATCACCACTCTCAATAGTCACGATGGTAGTACAGGAGCCGTTTTTGGTTCCTCCAATACCGTTGTGGTTTGTCGAAACACTTTCTTTAAAGCCATGTGCGAAGCGGGTCGCAAGGTACGGCATACTTCTTCTGCAGTAGACCGCATCAAGGTACTGGCCTCCAATCTGGTGACTACCATCAACGGAGAGGAAAAGGTAATTACCACTTTCAAAAATATGGCCTCCGAACCCATCCAACCTAAAACAGTGAACGGCTTATTGAAAAATCTCTTTGGGGTGACAGGCGATCAAAACCTGGATACTCTTTCCACCAAAAAAGCCAACATCATTAAATCCGTAGCCGGAGCCATTCAACAGGAAACCGAGTCACATGGCAAGACCATCTGGGGGTTATTCAACGGCATCACTTATTACACCAACCACCTCGCCAATACCAAAGACCGAGAAACTTATCTCATGGCACAATCCGGTTATAAAATCAATAAAGAAGCTTACGAATTTCTAGCCAATGAAGTAACAGTACTCAATTAATTTATCCAGTAGTGGGGGAACACTCCCCCACTGCAAAAACTATATTTCATCATTTAAAATATTTCAATCATGACCAGACAAACCCTTCCGGTTATCAAAACCACCGAACTCCAAAAATTCCTAGACAAAGAAGGAGAAATAAAAATCAAATACCTCAAAGGCCACCCACGCGGTTACCGTTTCAATGCCTCTAGTGGCGTACTCAATCTTAATGGCGAAACACCAGTAACCAAACCAGGGAAACCCTTTTCCTTGATTCCGATTGCATACAGGATTTTTAAAGACCGCTTATTTAATCTTAGCCGTCGCGAGTGGTTAGAAGTTTTCTTTATTGATTCCATTGGAGCCGTTAGCGCGATCATGTTTCACGGTTATTCGGTAGAGGCTTT
>JAVJHY011718665.1:0-41173 GCA_035593235.1 Phascolosoma agassizii
ACGGAACCGCAACAGAGCAGAAGCAACGGCCAGGCCGATCGAGTGAGTTGTTGCATAGGATGGATAGTATGGCAACGTCGTTCTCACGCCAACGACGGAATGTGCCCGGTCAGTTCTCGGGCTGTTCCTCAATGACGACCCGATCTTGTTCGATCCGATACGGAACACTGGTGGTGGCGAGGATAGCCTCCAATGCCTCATCCGGCGTTAGCCCATCAACTGACCCATGCACATCAATACGCATTGCAAACATTCGTGACGCGTCTGTTTCGAACACAAGCTCTCTGCCGGTCTCCCTGCTTGCCCATCTCAGAAAATCCAGCAGCGACTTGTTTTGCATATTGAAGCCTGGGGTCAGGTCTGCAATCCAGTCCCAGGAGCTGTCGTGTGGATCGAGCTCCGAGATGTCGGCGCCGGCACCCGCCACAACCTCCAGGCGTTGGCCCATTCTCGTCGAATACGTTTCATCTGCGCTTTGAAGGTCAACGCGGCCTTCTCGAACCGCAACCTGCAGTGAGGTCGATGAACTCGATACCGAGAATTGTGTTCCAACATCGGTCACCATGCCAAAAGTGGTATTCACCTTCAGGCTATAGCTGCGATAGGCGAACTGCCCGGTATCCGCGTATATGCGTCCGGTGACCAGCGTCAACTGATCGTCCGCATCGAATTTCAGCTCGGTATTTTCGTCGATTCTCAAAGACTCATTGCGCGCCAGCAGCAGGCTGACGCCTTCGCCCGGACCCGTAATGAGAACGTCTCCCGCAAAAACCTCTGCACCTGGTGAATAGTTACTACTGACCTTACCGCTGCCAGGCACGCTCGCAACACTCGCCACCTTCTGCAAATCAACGACAACGGGTTTGTCCGCGATAAACAGTGCGATCACAGCGGTCGCAGCAATACCTGCCGGAATCAGCCAGCTAAACAACGACCTTTTGAAGCTGCCACGGCGCCAGGACTTATGAACATTCGCATAAACATCCTGACCACTCGGTTTGCTTGTGGCACTTTGCCACTCACTCTGGACCCGGTGATAAACCCGCGACTCCACGTTCATAGGAATCTCCGGGCGCTCACCAGCAAGCCGGATAAGTTTGTCGAGTGTTTGCTCTTGATCGTCAGTCTTCATCTCAATCCACTATAAAATCGGGTTCGATATCCCAGATGGCCCGAAACCTTTCCTTGAATGCAACGCGTGATCTCGAAAGAATAGATTCTGCAGCTTTTTCCCCGACATTCAGCTGCGCAGCAATCTCCTTTACGCTGTAGCCCATCACGTATTTCAATTCCAACGCCCGCGAGTACTTGCTGGGTAAGTGTTCCAGCGTAACCCGGACAAAGTTGGCGATCTCCTCACGACGTCGGGCAGATTCAGGGCGTCCGTCGTCCGCCGCAACAGATTCCAATGCTGCCTGAACGGCTGGATGATCCTCAATCGGGATGTCCTCGCGCAGTTCGAGCTTGCGTCGACGGAACACGGAATTGGTTTCATTTCGACATATCTGGCACAGCCAGGTAAACAACAGTGCCTCACCCCGGTAACTGGACATCTTGCGAACCACGATACACATCGTGCGTTGCACGATTTCCTCTGCGAGTTCTTCATTGTTGTCGACGCGCGTCAGTGTGAAGCGAAACAACCTCGGAAAGTACTCCTTGAAGAACTCGTCGAACGCGACCTGATCCCCGGCCGCCACACGGGCGGCCAGAGAACGGTCCTTCACTACTTGGGGAGTAGCTTCATTCACGCTTCGTTTCCAACAGAGGCGGGGGAGGGCCTCTGCTCCCGTTAGAGTCGCAAGGGCAAAAAAACCTTCGATACTCGAATGTTAGCGGCGGCGCGTCGACTGCGCCATAGCGACACGCGAAGGATTCCACAGCGGAGTCACTCTAACAACCACATCGAAACAGGGGGAGGTGGAGACAGTGTGAATGCTGCAAATCTCAAACAAAGTGTTGCTGGTAATAGTCGTCGCCGTGCTACTCGCACCATTTGATCCGGCCGAGTCGCGATCCCTCGATGATTCGCTTGGCGATATTGAGAACCGGTGGGCCGTTGCTACCCGTGAGAGCAACCGAAGAAATAAGAACCGCGAACTCAAGGGCTTACTCGACGACGTACGCGCTTTGCATGCTCAGTACCCGGATCGACCGGAAACAGCAGCCTGGCATGGCATCGTGGCACGATCCTATCTGGACGTTCGCAGCGGGATTTCATCGATGAGCCTCGCGCGCGAAGCACGCGATGCCCTTTTGGCCGCCGAGTCGCTGAACCCGCTGATCTACGGTGGAAAGGTCTACGCGAACCTCGGTGCGTTGTATGCCAACGCGCGGACAAAATTTGGTGGGTTTGGCAGTACGACGCGTGGTATTGGCTACTTCTGGAAGGCTATCGTCGTGGACCCGGATGGAGTCGACTCGAATTATCTCTATGCCCTGCTGCTGCTCGACGAGAAAAACTATGCCAGAGCTCGTGAAGCTTTGATTCGTGCCAGTAGCTCGCCGACGGTCTCAGCTGCGGATCAGGTTCACAAGGCGGCGGCAGCCAAACTACTCGCCTCCATCGAATTAAAGTAACTGTCACCTTAATTTCTGGTGACAGTTACCCTAATTTATGATCAAGCTTCGTGCTTGAAAACGTGTACGTCGCGTTGTGGATACGGAATATTGATGCTCGCTTTATCCAGTGCTTTCTTAACCCGCTCCGTGATCTCATGTGAGGCCGGCGCGTAGCTTGCCGACATCACCCATGGCCGCACTGCCAGGTTGACTGAATTGTCACCGAGCTCCGCAACGGTAACGCCCGGTGCCGGATCATCGAGGACATACTCACTTTCCTTGATGGCACTGAGTATGACGTCTCGAGCATGATCAATGTCGTCGTTGTAGCCGATTCCCACAACCAGTTCCATACGGCGCTTCTCAGATTCCGTGTAATTGATAATCTGGTCCGACATGATCTGTCCGTTTGGAATAATGATCTTGGTCTTGTCTGGCGTTCGCAATACCGTTGTGAAAACGTCCACTTCTTCGACGAAACCTTCTGTACCCGCGACATTGACCAGATCACCCAATTTGTACGGACGGAATATGATCATCAATACGCCTGCGGCGAAATTGGCCAGTGAACCCTGCAAGGCGAGGCCAATCGCCAGACCCGCCGCACCAATTACCGCAACCAGAGAAGCGGTCTGGATACCCAGTGATCCAATCGCCGCAATGATAACGAACGTCAACAGGACCGCATAAATGATGTTGGTAAGAAACCGCTTAAGCATGTCGTCCATGCCGCTGCGCGTCATAAGACGGTCGGCAATGCCTTTAAGAATTTTCGCGACAAATCGACCAACGATGAATATCGCCAGTGCCTTGAGCGCCAAGACACCGTATTCAAGCCCGAACGCCTGAATCTTTGGTAACCATTCTTCGAAATTCATTGTTATTCTCCTCGAGTCATCGACATATCAGAAACTGACGCGTAGCTGGGCCACTTGGTCACGTATTGTAGATTCCGAGCAGAAAGAACACCAATTGAGGCGGCTGTAACCCTATTCTTGTTCCTTACGTGCGGCGTACAGAAAATCTTCGGCCGCCCGCGCATCTGCCGTTGCCTCGTGATCCGCACCCCACTGTTTCTCGACGATCTCGATACCAGCCAGGATCAACGGCTCGGCCTCATTGAAGCGACCGGTCTTTGCCAGGCACTGACCCCAGCGCCACTTCACTTCGCCCAGTTTCCAATGTGTCGGCAGCTTCTCTTCCAGGATTCCCGCCGCTTTCTGATAGTCGTGTATGGCCAGATCATGCTTGCCCAGCAGTTCTTTTACTTTCGCGAGACTCGCCACTGCAAATGCGAGATTCGGTGATTCCGGTGTGTGCTCTATAATCAATTTTTGTGCCTCCTCGTATCGAGTGAATGCAACCTGCAATTCCCCCCTGGCTTCGGCAACCTTGCCCAGGCCGTTTGCGAAATACAGGTTGTAGCTGTTGCCAGGACCGTAGAGGCGGTCGTTCATTGCGTAACCCTTTTCGTACGTATCGTATGCCTCATCGAGCCGGCCGACGTTGGTCAGCGCAGACCCCATCCCTAAGTAGATCGGGCTGATCTCCGAGCTATCGCCATTGATGTTCCGACTGCGAACTTCAAGTGTTTTCTGGAATTCAACCAGGGCCTCGTCGTAATGCTGCTGATGGTTAAGCAGGTTGGCCAGCTGTTCCCTGACGTACGACACCTCGATAGCGTTCTCGCCCTTTTCGCTGATAACCAGTTCAAGTGCTTTCCGAAAGTGCGTGCCGGCCGAATCGAAATCGCCCCGCAGATGCAATATTCGTCCGACGCGTTCGTGGGCAAGGGCCAGCCCCATCGTGTCATCGAGTTCTGCGCTGATCTGCAATGCCTGGCTCGCGTACTCAAAAGAGGAGTCGTAGTCGCCGGAAATGTCCGTTAACACGGCCAACTCCACAAGAACGCCCGCGTACTCCGCAGAATCTTCGCCATGCAATGTCTTCTGCAGCTCGAGTTCGCGCAGCAGCACCTCGCGACCTTCTGGCGCCATCCGCCAACTGCGATAGACCGATCCCATCACCGCGAGCAATTCAGCCTGCACGGCGGGCTGTTCTGCAAGCTCCTGATCGATCCGCTCCCTGCCCACCTCCAGAAGCTGCCTGGCTGTCTGTTCGGCCGGCTCTACGTTCGGATCAGCGGAATCAAAGATGCTAATCAGAAACTCCTTGGTCTGTTCCGCGCGATCTCGCTCGATCTCGATTTGCCGTGTTTGCTGGTCAGAAACGATGGCCGAACGCAACGCCAGGCCTGCGATACTTGCCAGCGCGATGATCGCGAATGCGGAGAACGCCGCTCCAATCCAATGGCGACTTAAGAATTTACGCGTACGGTATAGCGCCGACGGCGTCTTGGCGGTAACAGGCAAGCCGTTGAGGTAATTGCGGATGTCGTTTGCCAGACCCTCGACCGACCCATAGCGCTCGCCGGGCAACCTCGCCAGCGCTTTCGCGACGATTGCGTCCAGGTCTCCTTTGAGTCGCGCATCGAATCGGCTGACCGGTTCGGGGTCAGTGGTCGTTGCATGTTCGTGCATCTCTGCCAGGCTGAGCCCACCATATTCAAGCGGCAGCCTGCCCGTCAGCAGCACGTAAAGCAGCGCGCCGATGGAATAGACGTCTGTTGTGACGTCAACGGGCTCGCCACGCAGCATTTCCGGGCTTGCGAATGCCGGTGTTGCCGGACGTCGTGATTCCTGCGTAAGGTGTTTGCCATCTGCATCCTGCAACAACATCTTGGCAATGCCGAAATCGAGCAGGCGAACCCGGCCACGCACATCGACCAGGACATTGCTGGGCTTCAGATCGCGGTGAATAACCAGGTTTCTGTGTGCGTACTGAACAGCCCGGGCAATGTCGAGGACGAGCTCAAGCTTTCCCCTGGCCCCAAGTCCGCCCTGCTCACAATACTCATCGATGGGTAAACCCTCGACGTAGTCCATTACGAAGTAAGGCACGCCGTCGTCGGTAACGCCGCCGTCCAGTAGCCTGGCGATATTGTCGTGCGTGAGCCGGGCGAGGATTTGTCGTTCAATCAGGAACCGTGCGCGCGCCTGATCGGTATCGAGTCCGGTAGGTAGTATCTTCAGCGCCGCCTGTTGCTCGAATTGTTCATCGGCTCGCTCTGCGAGATACACAGCACCCATACCACCGCGGCCAATACGCTTTAACAAGCGCCACGAGCCAATGAGTTTGTTGGCTGGCAGTTCTTCATCGTTGTCGCCCAGTGCACCAAGACTGACCTTGCCCGCCAGCTTCTCAAAGTACGCCTCGGACTCATTGGCACCGGCAAGCAGCGATTCGACGGCACCGAGCAATTCCTTGCTGTCGGCACAGGCAACGTCGACGAACTCCGCGCGTGTCTCCGGATCAAGTGTCCGTGCTTCGAGAAAAATTTCGGCTGCTCGCTCGGAGATCACGGCTCGTTTGCCTTCTCAGACCCGGTTTTGGCATCGGTCAGCTGGCTGTAAATCCAGGCACTAACGACGGTCCAGTCTCGCTTAATCGTAGCGGCAGACACGTCGACAGCCGCCGCAGTCTCCTCGATAGTCATGCCACCGAATACCCGGCACTCAAACACTCGGCAATGTCGTGCATTACTTTCTTCGAGTTCGTTGAGCAGAGCGTCAATATGCAACAATTCTTCAACCTCGTGATCGTCCGGGAGCGACAAACCGGACAACGTGACCCGCAAAGGATTGCCGCCACGTTTGGCAGTGGCAGCGCGCTCCGCATAGTTCATCAGGACCTGACGCATTGCTTTGGCAGCGGTAGCAAAAAAATGCGAGCGATCGCGGTAGCTTGCAAGCGTGTGACCAGCGAGCCTGACATAAGCTTCGTTGATCAACGCCGTTGTGTTCAGCGTCTCGTTGCCACGCCAATGGCGGCGCTGGACGCGGGCGATGGCGTGTAGCTCGCCATAAACAGACTTGAACAGGGTATCGCTTGCCTGCCGGTTTCCAGCAGAAGCTTCCTGCAGCAGTTGTGTAATGTCTCCAAGGCCACTCATGTGAGCGCTCCAGATTGACGATTCTCATCGGCTGCCGGCAGCCGGTGAGCACAGTTGCACCAGTATAACGTGGGCTCGTCGGCATGCAGGGCTTGGGCACGGTTATTCCTGCACAAGAAAAATCGCACAAGCGATCAATATCATCGATGCTACTTTTGACGGCGCAGCATTAATTTGCAGCGCAAGGTCGGAGCGCAGCGAGACAGTTTGAACAGGCACCCAACGTTTCGTCGCGATAGCAACGGCAAAACTGAATGCCATTATGAAGAGCGGCAATGAGCACTCGATCAGCGCGACGAGGGACACCGATGGCCCTTTGTCGGTTGCCCGTTGCGAACTCAGTATCGCGACAATCTCCAGCAATTGAACAACGATGAAGATGCCGCCGAAGCGCCGGCACATGCTGCCAACATGGCGACGACTTTTGCCGGGTATACCAAAAACCAGAATAGTCGTAACAAAAGCCGCCGCCGAAAACAGCCAGACAGCCGTTGCATAGTTCGTCCGCTCAAGAACCCAGGCTTGCATGACCATCATCAACGAGATGGAAACGACTGAAGCGAGTAAGTTCACGATTGTTTGGCCGGACAGCCGCGTAATCTGGAGACCAATCAGAACGAGAACTCCCAATGCCGTAAGCGCTATTGCAAGGTAGTTTGACGGAGCGAGCCTTTCACCAAGAAGAACGAACGCCAGTAATGGGACTACAACCACATCGAGCGAACTGAAGATCTCGATGTTGACTGCGTCATTCAATGAAAACAGCACTTTGAAGTAATAGTAGATGTGCAGCAGGAAGGCGATTCCGGAAAGAAGACCCACGCCTATTGTTGCCCAGTCGGTAGAGACAAGATCCATTGAGCCGCTTACCAGCAATACCGGCAAGATACAAAACAGGCCGGAGATTGCCGGCCCATCCGACGGCTTTTGGTAGACGCCCTGGCCTACAAAGCAGACATCGATGACGGACGACAGCGCCCACGCGGCGGCCGCGAACAGCGCCATCAGTACCCAGTTATCAGTCATCCAGACCATCGTCACGCACCCGGCAAAAAACCTCCCTCTTGAATGACTAACCGGAATCGTCCCGCAATCAGCTCACATTGAGAACGTCGCGACGGCCAGGAAGATTGGCCGGTACGGGGGATGAGCCGTTTTTCCGCTATTTCCGGTATGTCCAGGTGAGGGGATGTCTATCCGGGTACGAGAACCGGGCCCACGTCGATGTGGAGGAGCAGCGATGGTTTGCAAATTTCGAAAATCGTCAGTTTCATGGCTTGTACCGGTGATTGCCTTGCTGCCAGGTCTGGCATCCGCGGATTTCGATGTTGGCGGTCAGATCACGGTGACAAGCGATCACATGTTTCGCGGCTCCTCGCAATCCATGTCCAGTGCCGCGTTACAGGCGGAGTTCGATATCGAGCATGATAATGGCTGGTACGGATACGTATGGGCGTCGACCGTAGACTTCACCGATTCGATCACGCCGGACGACGGTTCAAGGGTGGAGGTAGATGTCGCGCTTGGGTATGTGTTTGGCATCACTGACAATATCGCTCTGGGCTTCGAAGCCACCTCTTACATCTTCCCCGGTACCAACGACGGTTACGATTACGACTATGAAGAACTGCATGGCTGTTTGACGGTTTACGATCAACACAGTCTGACAATCGGCTATAGCGACAATGTCTTTGGCAGCGACTCGAAAGGGGTTTTCTATGCCTTCAACTCCGAATTGGGATTGTCCGAGCAGCTGGCCCTGGGCCTGGAGTTGGGCCACTATGACCTGAGTGAAGCCTATGACATGAGCTACAGTTATGCGGAACTCTCGGTGGCCGGCGAATTGAGTACGTTTGATTGGAAGATCAGTTATTTCACAACGTCTGATGAAGCCGAAGAACTTTTCTATAAGTCAACGATCGATGACCGACTGGTTCTGGAAGTTTCATTGTCATTTTGATTCGGCCCTGAGATTTCGAAGAAGATGTGACTTTCCTTTTCTGCCGCGCGTCTGAAATCGACAAGCGGTAGACGGCCGAGACCAGGCCCCCCAAAAAAAGCCGCCCAACTCTAATCAGGGAGAACAAGATGGACGGCATGACTGGCAGCATTCAGCGTTTTTTTGAGTCACTTGGATCGACCACATTGGGCCATGCATTGATTGGCTTGCTCATTCTCATTGTCGGGCTGATGGTTGTTCGATTTTTTACAGGAATTGCAAGACGGTCACTCAGAAAACTGCCCTTGCTTAGCCGTACAGATGATGACGGCAGCACAACGGACCTCGCATCACCGATTGCATCTCTGATACGCGGTGTCCTCACTATTCTGGTGCTAATGGCGGTACTGCAACACTTCGGTTTGACCGACGTGCTCAGTCCTCTCCGCGAAATGGCCAATAAATTCATGCTCGCGGTACCCAATATTATCGGTGCTGGTGTGATCACTTATGCCGGCTGGATACTCGCCAAACTGGTATCGAATGTTGCCCGGTTGGCGATTGGCAAATTCGACAATCAGATTGCCGAACGTACTGGCAACAAGGAATTGAGAATTGCGCCTTTTGCCAGCGCTTTCATTTTTGCCGGCATTCTGTTGCCGATTATCGTCGCCGCACTTGGGGTGCTCAATATTTCAGCCATTTCGGACCCTGCGTCTGAAATGATACGTAAGCTGATGGCGGCAGTGCCCAACATTGTAGGCGCAGCCATCATTCTGTTTGTTACGTATTTCGTATCCAGATTTGTCGTGTATGTGCTCTCGGGTCTGCTACAAGGGCTGAATATTGACTCATGGCCGGCGAAACTTGGGGTCGAAAATCTCTTTAACGACTCGTTCACGCCAACGCGCCTGGTTGGCGGTGCAATTATCTTCTTCTCAATGCTGGCTGCGGCGACGGCCGCTGTGAATATCCTTGGGATCGATGTAGTATCGCGCGTGTTCGCCCGCATCCTCGAGTTCGGTGGTGGCATCCTGATTGGCGGCCTTATTCTCATCATTGGCAATTTCCTGAGTTCTCTGGCCTACGAACATCTGCGCGCCGGTAGCAATGCCGGGCTCGCAAATATTGCTCGAATCGCAATACTGGGGCTGGTGCTGGCAATGGGTCTTCGCTCGATGGGGCTGGCTGACAACATTGTCACTATGGCGTTTGGATTCACTATCGGCAGCGTCGCCATCGCTGCAGCGCTGGCGTTCGGTCTTGGCGGACGCGACGCAGCGAAAACCGTTGCCGACTCCTGGGCACGGAAATTTCTTAACGACTAAAAGGCTCGAATTTCGGTGACAGTTACCGTATTTCTATGAACTTCAGTAACTGTCACCTTATTTCTGCTAGGTCAGGCCAAAGACTGTCGGCAGGAATAATGTTAGCTGTGGTACGAACGTAATAATCATCAGCGATACAACCAGCACCATCAGGAACGGCAACAGCGGCTTCACAACGCGCTCCATCGGCGTCTCTCCAACCCCGCAGGCGACGAATAAGCAAATACCGATGGGTGGAGACACCATGCCCAACCCGACGTTTGCGGCGACTATGATTCCGAAGTGAATCGGATCTATACCCATCGCCGCAGCCACGGGCACGAGAATCGGCATCAGTATGAGTATCGGCGGCAAGCAGTCCATCACCATACCCAGGACGAAGAACAAGATATGAACGAACAGGATAAAGATTATCCAGTTCACTGCATGCTCGGTTAGCATGTCTGCCATAGCCAGTGGAACTCCCTCAAATGTCAGCACAAACGAGAACATTGAGGCAGTAGCCAGTACCAGCAGAACGACGCCAGTCAACGAACAGGTTTTTAGCAGGACTTCTGGAATATCCTTGAGGTGCAGTTCCTTATAGATAAAAAACGCGACGACAAAGCCGTAGACGACCGCCACCGCCGCGGCCTCCGTCGGAGTAAACACACCACCGTAAATTCCTCCGAGAATAATCAGCACCATCAGTACCGGTAGTAATCCGTCACGCAACGTTCGCAGTTTCTCCCTGCGCGTCAGTGGATCCACCAACGGCAAATCCATCTCGCGGGCCTTGCGGTTGGCGAGAACCATGATCGCAATCCCGCAAAGAATGGCCGGAAGAATTCCCGCTGCGAACAGGGCACTGATTGAAATATTTGCGATGACGCCAATGATAATCAGGTCGATAGCAGGTGGTACGAGCGTGGAAACTCCCCCCGCCGCGGCGAGAATTGCAGTCGCAAACCCGTCAGGATACTGATGCTTCTTCATGGCTGGTAAAGAAATTGAACCGATCGCCGCGGTGTTGGCAGCGGGTGATCCCGAAATGCCCGACATCAGCATCGTCGAAAAGATGACAACCAGCCCCAGGCCGCCACGTATGTGCCCGACGAACACCAGCGACAGGTCGACAATCCTTTTCGCCAGTCCACCCTTCGCCATGAGTTGCCCGGCGAGAACGAACAATGGAATCGCCAATAGTGGAAACGAATCAAGACCGGAGATGAACTTCTGCGGCATCATAATCAGCACATCGGTCGATATCGTCAGCATTCCTGCCAGCGCCGCAATGCCCAGGCACATGCCGACCGGCACACCGAGAAGCATAGTAACCAGCAGCGTCACAACGATAACGAGACCCATTTAGGTTGTGCTCCCGTCGCCAGCATCCTCCAGCCAGTTTCGAATGATGTAGTAGATCATCAGCAATCCGCCGACAACAGCTGATGACACCGGTACGGCCTTCGACAAGCCGGTTCCGGGTGCTGTTTGTCCTGCGACACTTTGCGTATACAGCACTGCCTGCCAGACAAACACCGCAAGAAACAGCAGCAGCAGGATGGATACAAATGTAGCAACAACGTTTTGCGCGGTTTGTGAAAACTTGTCCACTACGAAGCGAATCAGGAAATGGGATCGAGTCTTAAACGCGTAGGCCGCTCCCAATGACGCAAGCCAGATGAACATATAGCGCGCCAGTTCTTCCGTCCACGCGAGGGATGTTTGCAGAACGTACCGAGAAAGAACCTGTACAAACGTCACCGCAACGATCGCCACTAATAATGTACAAAGCGTCCATTCAAGAACGCCCATCGAATAGTCATTTTGCTCGCTGATTTCCGACACAAATCTCCCCTACTGACTGATGAGTTCTTCGATCATTGCCTGTCCACCGACACGTTCGGCATTGCGCTCGTAGACTTTTCCATCTGCGATTGTTTTGCGAAACGCATCACCGTCGACCTCATTAAAAATCAGCCCTATCTCCTTAAGAGTCTGTAAAGACTGTTCGTTGTTACTTTCCATTGAGCGTCGTTGCGTCTCGACAGAAAGCCTGCCAGCCAGCAGAACAGCTTGTTGCACATCTGCCGGCAACTTATCGAACTTTTTCCTGCTGAACGTAAGAGGTGCCGCCAGGTACAGGTGTTGCGTCAAGGATACGTATCGAGTCACCTCATAGAATTTCTCAACCAGCAGATCGGTATGATCGGATTCACCGCCATCCAGCACACCCTGCTGTACTGCGGAGTACAGCTCGCCAAATGACATCGTCGTCGCCTGGGATCCCAGCGTATTAAATGCATCAACGACAATCGCACTGCCAATAACACGAATCTTCAAGCCTTCGAGATCGCTCGGAACCCTGACCGGCCGTTCTTCGTTCCAGACATTGCGCACCCCGGAGAACCACCAGCCAAGAACGATAATGTCGAGGTCGTTCGCGATGCCTGCGCTGATGCGTTCACCGACAGGGCCATCGAGTACCCGATAGAAGTGCTCGATGTCCCGAAAGATAAAGGGAAAATTAAGCACATCGACTTCGGGCACGAATGGTCCGAGACTCGCCGCCGCCGAAGCAGTTGAGCCGATCACGCCCAGTTTCACCATTTCGATAGCCTCTTCCTCACTGCCCAGCTGGCTATTCGGAAAAATCTCGACGGAAACGCGACCCGCAGTCTCTGTGCTGAGAATCTCGGCGAACTTCTCGTAACCCTCCTGAAACGGATGCTGCTCATTGCCGTTGTGGGCCACCTTGATCACTATTAGGTCAGAGGATTGATCGCCGGAATTACACGCCACCAGACCCGGCGCCGTGCCCAAGAACAGTAGCAACGTGAGTCTTGTCAGTCGCATTCGAAGTCGCTGCAGATGAACGTTCATCATGGCTTTGCTGTCACAGCAACCGACGCTTCCACTACATTCTCACCAGTCAGCCCCATACCGTCGTTGTCGTAGGTGATGACACGAACCGGCCATTGCAGCAGGTATCCTCTGCTCGACGCCTCCTCGTGCAGTCCATCAATCATTTCCACGACTTTCTCAGGGGATGACTCAAGACTGTATATCGAAAGCTGCCTGGACGCCGGCAGGGTAACGACATCGCGGGTCAGGACTGTGCCACCGTCGGTGGTCGAACACGATTTGGTACTTCCGTCCTCAGCGACGTGGCGTTGCAGGTTACCCGTCAACTCAATGGCAACCGCGTCGGCGCAATAAAATGTCACGTCATCAGCATCGCGCTCGCCCACAAAACCTTCCGCCACCTGACCTGGCCGCACAAATATTGCTTCATCGACGTCGATACACTCAAGCTGCAGAATGTCCTCTTCGACCCAAACGTCATTGTCGAACGATTTAATATTGTGCATTGGCATCAGTACACCGCATTGTTCGGCGAACTCGCTGTACTCATGCGTATGCGTCCCTTCCCTACCGCCTTTGATGCCATCAATAGAAATGCTGTACAACAATCCATTGTCTTGCCTGAATCGTAAGGTTGCCAGGGTGTCCAGTGGTTCGTAGCGTGCCTTGAGTAGGTCCAGCGTCAGGCCATCGACTGTGTCAACGGTCGCGCTCAGTAACTGCCAGTCGTCTTCATGCAACGACCACAGCTGGGCCGCCATTTCCATCACTACCCGTGGCCGGTCATTTTCGCGAGTTTCGGCTGAGCATGGCAGCGTCATTGGGCCATTCTTACCCCAGCAGTGAGGATGTCCGATAACATCGGCGGAGCGTTCGCCGTTACCCAGATCTGACTCAAGCCTGACCATTCCCGGGCGGTAGTAGTTTCTGAGTTCATACGATTCGCCACGCTGGTATCTGCGAACCTCTGCAACCCATGTTGAGGCCGATCTGAGCTGTTCGTAACCACCATGAGCCTCGAGCGCGTTGTCGAGCAACTGCTGTGGACTACTGGATTGATTGCAGCCAGCAACGACAATCAACCCGATGGTTGCGACCACTCTCTTCATGGTTTCTCCCGATGTGATCTTGTCGACACCATAACAGCGCCGAGTATCAGGGCTGCCCCGAAAAGAGTTTTTTTAGCAGGGATTTCGTTAAGGAGCAGTGTTGCCAATGCGATCCCGTAGATGGGTTCAAGGCCGACGACGACACTGGCATGGCTTGCTTTTACTTTGGCGAGCGACCTGATGAACAAGGTATGCGGCAGTGCCGTAAAAACCACCCCCAGCACAACCAGGAGCAGCAGGTCCCCAGGTTCAGGAAGCGATCCGTCGTTTATCAGAAACAGTGGCAACAAGAGTACGCTTGCGATGGCATATTGCAGTAGTGCGATCGCTTGAGAGTCAACCGTTCGTGTCGTCTGGCGATTGCTCAGAATAAGCAAAGCAAATAGCAATCCCGAAGCAATTCCCCAGATCAGTCCCCGGGTGGTGGTATCGGAGAGCGTAAATTCCGGTGCTACGACCATTAGCCCGATTCCGACGACGACGCCACTGGCAACATCGACAGGCTTCAGTTTCAGACCAAACAATAATGGTTCGAGCAATGCAACAACAATAGGAAATGCGGCGAACCCGACAAGGGCAACGGCGACTGTCGAAACCTGAATCGCGTAAAAGAAGCTGACCCAATGTGCTGCCAGCAGAAGACCGGACAGTGTTATTAACAACAGGGACTGCGGCGACAAGGCCGGTAGTCGCTTGCTGGACAAACGCAGAAACACCAACAGGACCAATGCCGCGACCAGCGTCCTTGCAAATGCTATGAGCTCCGGTGAGCCGGAAACCAGCTTGCCAAACAACCCTGCAGCACCGAACAGAGCGACCGCTACATGAAGCTCAATGGCGGCTCGTGATTGAAGATCGCTCTTGGGAGCTGTCATTTGCAGAATGTCATGAACATAGAATTGTATCTTGGTGAATTGCCTGAAGATGCACAAAATTGTATATTATATACAGTCTTTTTCAATGGCGCGTGGAGACAAAAATAATGCCTAGATCAATCTCTCGTCGCAGTTCCCGTATTGCAGCAACATTCGCAATGCTGGTCCCGATGCTCGCATTGGCGGAGCCACCCATTCTCACCGACGAATTCGACGCATTTCTGGTCACCGAAGAAACGGTCGTTGGCGACGTCATAGGCCGGATTGAACCGGTGTTTCCAAACGACCTGAAACCTGTCTGGAGTCTGGTGAAACCAATACCCGGGGGTGATCGTCGCAATTACCTGAAAGAAGGTCAGGCGGATGCAACAGAAATTGTAGCTATCGATCCCGAAACCGGTGCGATTTCACTAACGAGCACGCCGGGAGAATACCCGCTTGAATACTATGCCGAAGTTCGCGCGACCAACGACGACGGATTCATGGAACAGGTGCTCATCATCATCGCGCGTGCCGAAACGCCGAAAGCAGAGAATTTTCTCGACATATTCACGCAACGAAAAGAAGCGTCCGGGTTGGGATTCTATGCCACTGCCGGCGTCGATCCGGCCAAAGTCGACTACGCGGCAAAGATCGCGTCGGCGCTGCTGGTCAGGGACCGGGCTAACGGCGGGCCGATTACCAGCCACGTTGAAGAAGCTGGTGCGTCGATGATCATTTTCAAGGATTTTGAAGAACGCAATACGGCCGTTGAGTTCTACATGCATGCAGAAGACTTCCGTGGCCAGGACCTGCAGGACGAAGAAATTATTCCTGACTACTTCAGGCTGGGCGGGCCGCTGGACATGCGTCGTGACGCTTCGATCGAGGAAATTACGCACCTGATTCATGACGGCGGCATCATGGCCGCCTACCCGGAGGTACAGAAACGGCTTGAAGAAGCGACCTGGGTCGCAATAGAAAACAAGCTGTTTCGGCCGTGGGACGGCCTGCCCGAGGACTCGTTCAGCCATGAATACCTGACTATCGGCCTGGAGATTTTTTATGGCGGTCACCCGAACCAGATGACACTGGGGTCTATCGTCAACGAAGACGGCAGCCCGCGCCAGCCTGCGTTCCGGCTGACGACGGGCAACGATGTACCGTTGACCGCAGAGAATCTTAAGAAATACGATCCTCAGCTACACGGTATTATTTCGTTCCTGTTTCCATCGAAACAGGACTTCTGGACTGCGATGGAGTGGTAGCGCCGCCACAAGCGTATTTATTGAGTGCCTAAATGTCCACAACGGTCAGGCCTTTTGCCATTCGAATCTGGCAAGTCGGATACCCGTGTAGTCCTCTCTCAACGAGCTGATGAGCATTTCCTGTCCCGTAGACATAACGCGCGCAACCTCAACCGGCAGCGCTGCGATTTTCCTGTCGTCATTGTCGATCCCGAAATCAAGTGGATCGTCCGAATAATAGATACTGGTGTTGCGGTCACTGTGCCAGCGAAACAGGTAAAACCCGTCCTGGTCATCGGCTTGTGTCACGAACACACACTCCGCGTCGGACGGACCGCAACCACCTGAACCACCACGCGATACGATTTTCGATCTCCCCCAACTTGTCTGGTCAGTCGACGTCCGACAGTAAATAGCACCGACGTCGTCGACAACCCCTGTGTAATAAAGGTAATAGACGCCATCGTGTCTGAACAACATCGGGTCACGCGTATTGGCTGAGTGTCCTTCGTTGAACAATGCACTGCAGCCGCTGGGCTGCAGTACTCTGGTGAAATATTTGCCATCGAGACTGACGGCGTAGCAGATATTCACCCAGTCGCCATAAACCATGTGGTATTTGCCGGCCTCTTGAATCACATACGGTGCCTGAAGACCGCCCAAAGTCTCACCAACCGAGGTATCGGCCTGCAGCAGCAGACCTGCCGATGTCCAGTGCTCGTCGAGCAGCGAATCAGACTGCCAACGCCACAGCAGGCGGCCTTCACCACCGCATGCCGTGCCACGGACGCAGGCTCCGAGTTGCCAACTGCCGTCGGCGGCCCGCCAGATACTAAAGTCCATCGCTTGCTGCCCGGCCCTGGAGAGTTTTCCCAGATCAGGGTTCGTTGCAATCGTCCACCAGTCACCGACGACTCGCGGGATCAACATCGCGTCATACGCTCAACGCCGTTGTTCATCGCACGACATGCCACTCGGATTGCTGCGAGCGGTTCAGATACTGAATTCCCGCATCGTCGACCACGACGATCTGACCCATCCCAAGTTCGACACCGTCTTCCCCCCACCCCATGACCGCCACCCACGTGTGTGGCTCGAATGCATACAAGGTATTCGCATACAACTTGTGGTCGTTAGTGACGATCGACGTTGGATAGTAGCCCGGGCCCGACGTCATTCCGGCAACGTAGGTTTTGTGCGAGAACATGTATCCACCCAACAGGAAGCGCCGCAGGAACATCGGTGGTGGATGAAAGGCCAACTCGGATTCGATAACTCGTGCCGGCCGCCCAATGGCGTCGGACGCAGTGACAATTTGCCGGCCAGTTCTGCCAAGCTCGAATTCTTGCGCAAACTGGTCCTGCATTGCATTGACAATCTCGAGTGCCGACTGCAATTCATCGGGTACATCCTGCTCTCCGGCGTCCAGGACATAAGCATGCTGGTGCGAGTCAGTCACCAGGCCAAGCATGAACACATCCGAATCGATGCTGACAATGTCGCCCCGCTGGATTGTGATGTTGCTACCGTTGCCAACCCTGCCGTTCACAAATTCAGCTGCATCGTCCGGATACCGGGCTATGTAGCCGGGGCGGCGCTGCACGCGAATACTGGGATGATTCTCATACTCGATATTCAGATCCAGCATGCGTTGCCGAAACCACCAATTGAGATCATCGGTCGTCGTTACACCCGGAACGATCACCGCGTTGGAAAACCCTTCTGCTATCAGCTCATTGGCAATTCCCTGAACGTCGCGATAGGCCGTCACCTGCTCCGGCAACATCGTTTCCAACCAGCGAACACCCAGCGTCCAGCTGTCGACCGTTCGCGCACTGAATTGCTTACCCAACGCTGCCAGCATCGGGACATTCTCGTATTCGCCAATCGCAATTCGCGATGGCTCGAGGTCACCGACTAACTCAGCAATGTGCTCGTAGCTGCTCGGTTCTGTGTAATCGATACTGTTACCGTTGTCGTGAAACATCATGAAACGCGGCAGCCGCTGGCTACCGGCGGCCGCGTACTCACTTGGCGTCGTCATCCCTTCGTGGTTAGCTGGCAGAAGCGAGGTGTAAACGGGACCTTCGTTGTTGTAGTACTTGTCTGCCTCGTCGTTGCGAATTATCCACATGTCCACGGACTGCTCGCGCATAACCTGCGGTAACACCGCCCGTCTTTTCTGTTTCCACCAGTTCTCCATTACTTGTACACGCTGACGCATTGGCAGAATATTGCGCAGGTACTCGCCCTGGTCGGCAGTTGAGTCATCCGCCACTCCAGCTGCCGGAAATACGGCCAATCCGCCAGCCAACAACAGCACCAGCACAAACTTTGAAATGGGAAAAATTATTCTTGCGGACATTTGGTTTCCCCGTTAGCGAATGATACGCGGTCGCTGCTGTGGAACATGCAGCCATTCAATACCCTGCGGCGTAACCAATACGTTTTCTTCAATATTCACGGGCAGTTTGTTGCCGCGCCATTTTCGAGTGGGCGTGAAGACAATGAATTCCAGCGAAATAATGCTGTACGGCTGAATGTCGTAGTCAGTTCGCGTCGGATAAATCTGAAACAGAGCACCACCGGCGTCGTGTCCGAGATTTCCGGCCGCATGCATGCCAATATTCACTTCGACACCGGCAACATCTGACGGTTGTTCGTCCTCCGTGTAAACGAATCCCATCTCTTCGACTCGCTGTTTTAGCCGTTCGAGTTTCGGCCGGCCCGGCCCGCCCGACGTCACAGTTTCGCGAATCATCTTGCGTACATTGCGCGAATTGTCGAATGCCTCGAAAACCCATGCCGGCAGATCCTGCTCGTCGTCTTCCAACACGTAGGCAAAGCGTTTCATATCCGTGAAAAAGTTATTGCGACCGAGCCCGTAGTCGATCTGCACGACATCACCGCGCTGGATAACACGATGCGTGTTAGCAACTTCATTGCCATCGGGTGGACTGAGATAAATCGTCGGATCCCATCCTGACGCCAGACCGCGCTGCTTACGCTGCTCTTCGAGCCACCACATCACATCGCCGAGGGTCGTTTTGCCTGGCGTGATAACTTCATTTGAAAGTGCCCGGTCCAGCAGCTCCCGGGTAATCTCGGCGATCTTCGAGAACTCAGTCAGCTCCAGGCCGACCCTGCGTCCACGCCAGTGGGCAATCACTTTTTCAGCTGACACCAGCCGCGACGCGTACGGTTCGCCCAACGCTGCCTGAAGGTTCTTGAAATCGGTATGCGAGATGCCATCGGAAAGGTGGCGCCCCTCCATGGGAAACAACTCGCTATCCGTCGTAAAGTTCACGGCTATAGTTTGCGGATCCCTGTCCCGCACGAACTCACCAATACGCGAAGGATCGCCATAGATGTCATACACGTCGCAGTCCTTGACCTCGTCTTCACCTCGACCGAAATTGGCCCGCTCTATGCGTTCGCCGCCACGATCGGTAAATACAAAAAGCCCTGAACCATTGCTGCTGGCAGCCGTGAAGTCACTGGCCAACGGCTCCGTGCCACGACCTTTATCGATCACAATCCACATGTCGACGTCGTTGTCGCGCATTGCGTCCGGCAGTACATAGTCAAATTTGTCGGACCGAATGCTGCAGGCAATCGACCAGTCCGTATTGGCGCTCGATGCATCGGCGGTGGACCACAGCAACAAACTCCATGCTGACAACAGGACGACGAATTTGCTCATTTTCATACCCTCACTTGCTTGATCCCGCGCACCTATCGCTCTGCACGCCAGTTGGCCGCCGCCCCATTCACGAGATTTCGATGTTCACCACTCACCGCGTCGATCAGCACCAGCATCATCTCTTCGTTTTCTGATTGAACGGTAATTAGCACACTCGAATCGTCCGGAGACCAGCTCGGGTACGCGTCACCGAACAACATCCCCTGTGTCAATCGCCTCTTGTCCGACCCATCCGCGCGCATGACCCAGAGATCCTTGTCACCCTCGACACCCGATGCGAATGCGATGTTCTGACCATCATTCGACCAGCTTGGCCACTCGTCCAACCTTTCATTGTTTGTCAGCCGCGCAACATCGCTGCCATCAACATTCGCGACGTAAATCTCGGGATTGCCGTCACGCGTGGACTCGAATGCAAGCCTGTCCGCGGTTGGAGACCAGGTCGCGTAAGCGTCGCCAGCAGCGCCTGTCACCACTGGCGATTGTGAGCCGTCGGCCAGCGAATACGTCCACAAGCCCCTGGAATCGCCTTCGTCTTTGGTTGTCACAAGCGACGCCGAGTCTCCTGACCATGCGACGGGTTCGGCAATGTCCAAAATCGACAATGACACCTGTTCAGTGGCAGCATCCAAAACCTGCACGGAAATTTTGTCATCCTGTACGGTCAGGAATGCGATCTGCGAGCCGTCGGGAGACCAGACAGGAAACTCCTCGCTCGCTGCAGTCTCGGTCAGCTGCCTGACGGAATTATCGGCCGGATCCAGCAAAAACAAGTCCCCGCCAGCTTCTGTGTAGCGAACAAATACGATGTCGAAAGATGGCGCTGCTACTTCGCTATCCTGTTCTGTCGAACAAGCCATGATGAGTAATACAATTACAAATGGCACGATCGATTTCATCGATGGATTCATGCTTTTCCCCACTATCGAGACTTCGTAGACTAGTAATTGGCTGCGAAGTATTCCGATATGCGCTGCAGACCTGGTTCGAGGTGGCTCTTGGGCGATCCAATGCCGATTCGAAAATACCCGTCCATGCCATAAACATCGCCGGGCAACAGCAGGACACCTTTTTCATCGCGCAGGCGATACACAAGCTCCGTTGAATTTGCCTCGAAGTGATAGCGTACGAACGCCATTCCACCGGCCTTCGGCGGAATCAGCGAAACGCGATCCGAATTTTCGGCGATCCAGCCCGATAACAAACTCAGGTTTTCATTAAGTATCGACTTGCTGCGATCCAACACCCTTGTTCGCAACGTCGGCTGTAATACACGCTCGGCCACGTACTCGCTGATCGTGGACGTTGTGATGGAAGTGTAGTCCTTGCGCTGCCACGCCTTGTAAATATCATTGGCTTTTCCAGCCAACCAACCGATGCGCAGCCCTGGCAATGCCATGGCTTTGGACAGGCCATTGGTTACAATCGCATTGTCATACAGGTCAGCAAAGCTCTCGCACTCCGGACCGTCCAGCTCAGATCCTTTGTACACTTCGTCGGCGTGCAAACAGGTACCGTGTCGACCCGCAATCTCAACCACACGTCGCATCGATTCGGGCGTCAATACTGCGCCGGTTGGATTGTTCGGATGGCAAATGGTGATCAACTTTGTTGCCGGCGTTACGGCTGCTTCCAGAGCATCCAGGTCTGGTTGCCAATCGTTGTCGCCATCGTGCTCGACAAGCCTGACGTTCACGCCCAGTGCGCGCGCCCAGCCAAAGATTTGCAAATAATTGGGTGTCAGGGCAACGATCTCGTCACCTTTGTCCAGGAGCGACATCACCATCAGAAAATTCGCCTCGGCAGAACCGTTGGTCACAATGATGTCGTCGGAGCCGCGGTCATCGTACAGTGCCGCGATGGTTTCCCGTAACGACACTTCGCCGTTAGTCCAGCCATAGCCGAGCTCCAGCGTCTGCACATCGTTGAGCTCATCGTCGGTGAGCAGGTCACGCAGGCTCATCGGGTGCACACCGCTATCCGAGAGGTTCAGCTCGACCGTGTTCTCGTACAACGATTGAATCCGCTCCAGGGTGAATTCTTCTATATCCATCGGGTTGCCGTCACTCCAGACTTTGGTAAATCATTTCGAGCCAGCCTTCAGCCGGCATGTGACCGTAGCCCCAATCCGCATATTCGGCTGGCGCGCCTTCTTTGAGAATCTGCTGCAGGCTGATGCCGCGTTGCTTCTTGTCACGTACCAGCTGGATCGTAGCCTGCAGCATTTGCCGCAGCACACGCAGTTCGGCCTTGTCGCTCAGCGGCCCGTGACCCGCGATGATCACGGCATCCTCATCGATCAGTGGCAGCAACGTTTCAATGTTGTCGAGCATCCTGATTGCATTGCCGCCCGCGTCGATATCGGCCGTTGGAAAGCTCGACGTTCCCGAGTTCATCAGGTCCCCAAGATGCACGACGTTAGCCCGTTCGAAGAAAACAACGGCGTCGTTGTCGGTATGCCCGCCAGGTATTGACAGAAAGCGTACTGTTTCGCGATTGAAATGCAAAGTCATCGTCGATGCGAATGTTACCACCGGCCAGTTGCCGGGCCCGCGTTGTAGCATTCTCGGCCGTGCTGTGTCGTGAGCAATAATCAGTGCGCCGCTATCGGCCGACATTCGCGCATTGCCATCGCTATGATCTTCGTGGTGGTGCGTATTGAGTATGAATCGCAAATCGTCTTCGGCAAGTTCGCCTATCGCGGCCTCAATCTCCGCGGCCAGCTCGGCGAATTGATCGTCAACGATCAGAATACCTTCCGGGCCGATCAGTACCGCAATATTGCCGGCGACATCGCCCGTCGCCTCCAGCATGTAGACGTTACCCGCCGCATGAAAAACATTGATGTCGGTGCCCGTCAGATCCGGCATGTTGGGGTCTGCCGGTTTGGTCTGCGCCTGCCGCAGCCCGTCGACTGCGAGTCGAAATCCCATGTGATCATCGGCTGAATTCTGCTCATCACCCGTGCGCGCGGCCGCCCTGATGCTATGTCCACCTTCAGGCTCGACCTCACCGTTCGCTGCAACGCCGGCCCAGTCGACCCAGGACCCGCCGCGGTTGACCCGGTCAAGTCGCTGGTCCGGTACATTGTCCGGTGCATCCGGACCGGTGGGATTACGGCGCGGTGAATCTTGATAGTAGTCCGGCGCGAACAGATCGAAGACCCACTCGCCCAGATTGCCGGCGAGATCGAAAACGCCGTAGGCCGAACGTCCTTCAAGATAAGCGTCCACTGGCGCGGTCTCGACGTAGCCATCATCGACCGAAACGTCTGGACGACGAGCGTGCAAACCGTATTTGTCGGCGAATTTCTTGTCGGCGTAATTTGTTAAACGACCATCAGGTGCGCCATCACCCCATGGGAACCGACGTCCGTCGGTCCCACGAGCTGCCTTTTCCCATTGCGCTTCGGTCGGCAGTACGAAAGGTATCCCCAGACCGTCCGATAACCAGTGCGCATAGGCATTCGCATCGTTCCAGCTCACTGAGCCTACCGGGTGATCGTCTCCCTGATCGAAGAAGATGTTATTCCAACGTCCGTCCATGAACAGCGTCCACGCATCGGAGTCTGCGTTCGGCTCGTCAGATTTTTGCCCGCTCCATTGCCAGGCGCCCCAACCTCGTTCCGCATCTGTCAGGTAATGGGTGGCTGCAACAAATTCGCGAAACTGGCCAACTGTTACCGGATATTTAGCAATCCAGTATCCATCCAGCGCTACGACGTGCACGGGCTGCTCATTGGGCAAACCCTGTGATGAGCCCATTTCGAATTCGCCCGCCGGCACGTAAATCATTACCTGCAGGTCGCTGAATCCGGCTTCCCAGTAACCGTCACCGTTACATGTCAGCATCGTGGTCGCTGTCGCAACCTGGTTGAACAGTGGGTCGTTGCCAAACTCGGGGCAACCGGTCTGACCGCTCGCAGGTTGCCCTGCAACCAGCAGTAGCAACATTAGGGCAACACGCCTCATTTAGCGGCCCGCAGTAAAATGACTGGCTAACCTGACAGCCAGTGCCGACACGGTCAGCGTCGGATTGGCGGCGGCAATACTCGGAAAAACGGCGTTAGAACAAACGTACAAATTGTCCGTGCCGTGGACTTGCAGGTTGGGATCAACGACGCCATCTGCCTCAGATTTGCTCATACGGCAGGTCGCCGATGCGTGCGCGCCGTCGGGGTTGAATGCACCCGTTTCAATACTGTCAGCACTGCAGCCTGCCGTTTTCAGAATCTCGACGAAGGTTTCGACATGCTCCTGGCGCGTCTTGAGATTAACGTCGTGTACGCCAACCTCAATATTTGTGCTCAACAGTCCCTGGCTCGTTTTTTCATTGCCAAGCGTTACGCGATTGTTCGGATGCTCAAACTGTTCCATTTCGCCGCCCACCGACATTCTCAATTCTGAGTTGAACCTTGCGTTCATATCGGACCGTGAAACATTGGCAAGCACTTGTTCTTCGACAGTAGCACTGGGGCCCACGCCACCTGAGAACCACATCTTGCCTTTGTGTTGATACTCGGGCGAGTCGAAGTGCCGGCTGATTAAGGAATCGAAGCCGAGCTCCTCGCCGAGGCCGCCTGGATTGTCCGGCAGGATACCCATTGCAAACATCACCGGATGACCGATCAGGTGCCGGCCGACGTGCCCGGAATCGTTGCCGATACCTTCCGGCCAGTCGGAATTAGCGGAAGCCAGCAACAATTTGCAGGATTCGATAGTGCCGCCACAAACAAACACAGCGTCCGCATCCATCGTCTGCTGGTCGCCGGAGCGCAGATCAAGATATTCAATACCACGACATCGTTGTTTGCCGTCCATCCGGATTCGCGTCACCGGCGCTTCGGTTTTGAGTGTCAACCGACCGCTGTATTCGGCCTGGAGTAGCTCAAGATCATACAGCGCCGTATATCGAGCATTCACCGGGCAATAATCGCAGGTACCGGTCGTGATACAGCGGTTGCCATTCCTCGCAATCGACATGTGCCCGTAGGAAATATTCAAACGCTCAAGCGCGTCGACAACGATTTTGTCACCCATCGTATAGTCGGTGTGCGCAAACGGAAATTTAGCGCCATAGCGTGGTGGATCATCGTTGTCGGAATCGCCGGTAATACCCAGCAAAGTCTCCGCCTGCGCATAGAACGGTGCCATGTCGTCGTAACCGATCGGCCAGTCGGCTCCAATCCCGGTACGCGACTTGAGTTCGAAGTCCTCGGGCTTGAAACGCGGAGTCAGACCGCCCCAGTGATTGGTTGTCCCACCCTTCATAAGCAGCCTGGATCGGCGCAGGCCGAACCATTCGTTTTCTGTACGCGGGTCATCGATGAACGGCGCATAGGTATCACTGCTGCCGAGCATGTGATCGAGCCAGATGCGACGATCGCCAGGAGTAAATTCAGGCCCGGCTTCAAACATGGTTACTGCCACATCACCGCTCGAGAGTAGTTGTCGCGCTAACACCGTGCCGGCCACACCGGAACCAACGATTACAATGGACTTCATGTCAAAGCACCGCTCGCCGGTAGCTTGTCATTGATGCGTATGGGCCGCCAAAATAGCCGCGGTAGTTCACCAGCCCAAAGCTCTTGAATGCACCGGATATCGGGATTTGATGGCCGATAATCTCGGCAAATACGAAACGCCGGGCGCGCCCCAGCTTCGTAGAATTGAAATTCTCAGCTGTAGGCTCAGAAAACAGTAGCGTCGGCCAGGCCTCTGGATTGGAACCGGCATTTTGGGCGACCAGATCGAGCAGCTCGAGTGCGCATTTGTACTCTGCGAGATAACTGGGCTGACGAGTGGTTTTCAGTTCCAGGTCGGCGCGCAAGCGCTGCCGGTACTCAGACAGGTTGGCACCGAATTGCCATACATTGTCGACGTATTCGCACAGCGAAAACAGTGCGTCGAATTCGTCCTGGCTCAATGACCCGACTTGTTCATGATCAAGCGGCGATTCGGTATCGCTGACGAACTGCAACAGCTGCTCTGACTCTTGGTCCGAAAACACGATGCGAGCGTAGGGCAGCGTCGCAAGTACACTGGCCGAAAAACCGAGTTTGACCAGTCTGCGTCGATCGATGTTGAACTCGCTGCTCACCAGAGTTTCGACACCTCGTCGTCCAGGCCGGTCATTTCCCAGCGTATCAGCGAGACCGGAATCAGGCCCGACTCGAAGAATTCATCCATGAACCCTTTGACTGCAAACTCCTCACCGCGCTGTTGCGAATAGTCCCGCATCAGTTTCATGAATTGCACCTTGCCGACGACCATCAACATATGGTGGCCGACGCCACGTAGCGTCGTTGCCATTTCGAACCACAAGTGCGGACTGTCATCGAGAAGTTCGCCGTGGGGTGCGTTGGCAACGCAATACGCCATCGCATCGTGCAAAGTCCACTGATTGTCGTACATGTAAATGTCGGAAATTGCGCGCACCGTGCGGAATGCCGCCTGCTCATAGGCAATCTCCCGAGCCCGGGGCGATCGACCATCCAGGTAGCCAGCGTGCATCAGCAACTCTTCCAGTGCAAAGGCGAACCCTTCCGTTCGAGCCGTTGAAATCTTGTACGGCCGCCAACCCTTTCGGATGGGATGGCTGTTGTTCTCACCACGCAACTGATCGAAATGATGGCCGACCATTTCATGCGCTTCTTCCATTCGCGGTTCACGGTGTGAGAAATTGAAGAAATAGTCATGATGATCCGGCCACGGCTTATCGAAGCCGTGCCACGATCCGAAATAGTCTTCCGGTGTCAGGTAGTCCGGCATTGAGAAGATTTCCTCCTCGACCAGGAAGGACATCAGATCGTCAACCGCTTCGCGCACACTCTGTTTGTACTCTGCCTGCGACCGCACCGGGGCGATTCTCGCAATATCCCTGTTGCGATTCTCCTCGAGTCGCTGAAATACGATAACGCGATTATCTTCCAGCTCGACCAACGTACGAAGCTCATCCCAGGTGTACGGAAACAGGTACACGTTCTTCAATAACCAGTCGTATTCTTTGCGGCCCACGCCGGCTTTGGCCGTCATGTCGGAGCGATGACGGAGCAGCCATTGCAGCAATTCATCACTGGCTTGCCTGGCGGCCTCATTAGTCGCGGCAAGACTCGGGTCGCGCCCGGCAAATTCTGCGGCCAGAGCATCGAACATCGCGCTGGCGTTTTGAAGGTCACGAATGGCCAAAGTTGCCAGATCCGCCGGGATACCTGTCGTGTTCGCCAGATTACTCCGGGCGTGCGCGAACAGACCGGGCAATGCCTCGAGGACTTCGCGAAGCTCAGGCAGCTGCTCTTCGACAACAGGAAATGACAGCTGCTCACCAAGAAACAGAACGACATCGCTATAAGTGCCAGGGTCGCGAAACCAGGGTCGCGTCACGCGGTGCTGAAACTCGAGACCGTTGAACTCTGCGCGAACCAGGTGATAGTCCACTTGCCTGGGAATCGGCCAGTTCGATGAATCGATCGATCGCAGTCGCGCCTGAAAGTCGCCGAGCGCCTTACCTTGCCTGGCGATCTCCTCGGCATCGACAAGCGGCAAGCTGCCATCCTCGGCGCCACCCGCGACTGCCATTTCGCGAAATTCCTGAAACAGGGAAACGAGCGCCTGGTAGTCGCCGTCCTCGTCCGCCACAACAGGCAAAACAACAGCCATTAGCGTAAAGCTGAGAAGTACTCTGGCAAACACCGTCATTCTAATTCGGCGCGTAGCGAGGAATACTGCCGCCATCGAGCAGCATGCGCTGATCGGAACCATCTGCGTTCATGATCCAGATTTGTGGCGACGATTCACCATCCTCCTGGTAGGAGTAGGCAATTCTCTTACCGTCACCCGACATTGTCGGATACGAAGCCATACCGGGTGTTTCGGTCAGTCGCCGCATTTCAGAGCCGTCTTTGTTCATCACGTAGATGTCGTAGGTACCCGATTGCGGTTCGTCGTGCATATCCGATGAGAACAAAACTTGTTGGCTGTCGGGCGACCAGCTCGGTACCTCATCCAGCGCGCGCGTAAATGTCAGGCGTTGCTGATAGGAACCGTCGACAGAGCTCGCGAGATAAATTTCGGGGTCGTCCCTGTCCCTGTCCGCCTCAAATGCCAGCCAACGGCCGTCGGGTGACCAGGAAATGAAGTTGTTGACTCGATTATGCGGCGTGTCCTCGGTCAACTGCGTCAGGTTATAGCCCCAGTTGCCAGCCTCGATGTTGCTGCGCCAGATCTGATCGCTGCCACTACGATCCGAATTGAATGCGATCATCGAACCATCCGGCGACCACGTCGGGCTGTGTTCCCCGGCAGGATCGGTGGTCAGTCGCGTAACGTTGCTGCCGTCCGCGTTCATCGTGTAGATGTCCGAATTGCCATCCACTTCCTGCACAAACGCTATCCGCTCTGCGTCCGGCGCCCAACTGGCATCCGCACCGGGACCGACGCGAACATTATTGGAACCGTCGTCATTAACCAGCCAGATCTCCGCACTGTCGTCCACAAACCGCGTGTAGACAATGACGGAGCCCTCCGCGTAAGCCACGGCGGTTGAAAGCGCACTCAGAATTAGCAGCAGATAAATCGGCTTTGTCCTGTTCATCATTGCGCCCACCTTTCCAGCGGTTCTGCGACCAGTGCGATTTCCGAACTGTCGCCGGTCATCTCCCAGCGAATCAGCGGCATGGGGATAAGTCCGGAAGAAAGAAATTCATCGACAAAATCCTTGATGACGAAGTCATCGCCCAATTCTTGCGCGCGCTCCCTGAACAACTTCATGAAATAGGCCTTTCCGGTGACGACATTGCTGTGAAAGCCGCCCGGATTACGCAGGTTGGATTGCATTTCAAAGTAGACGACATCTTCATCTGCCTGGGTCCAGCCCCGCGGTGTTATTTCGGCACACAAGGCCCTTGCTTCGTCGAGATCAATTTCGTTGGCCGCCATTTTCATGTCAGGGATCGCAAGACTCATATGTGAAGAAAGCATGATGTAGAGCATCTCCCTTCCCTTCTGCGGTCGTTCGTCGAGAACACCGGCCTGCACGAGAAGTTCTTCCAGTGACACCGCCCAACCTTCCAGACGCATCGAAGACATATTGAAGTATCGGGGTGCACTTCGAATCGGGCTTCGGGTCAGCCGCTCCTGCCTCTGTTCGTCGAGCATGTGACCGATGTACTCATGTGTTTCACCCGGAAGAATCTCGCGTTGACGATACTTCGTGTCGACATCAGTGTTTTCAGGCAGCCAATCCGGGTTCGGTGAGTCATCGATGTCTTCGAGCCTCTCGGGTGTTTCGCCGCCGCGCCAGAAGTAGTAGTCGCTCGGATTGACCCAATCGTCGATGGTCATCAGATTTTCGTTCTTGAGAAAGTCGGTGACGTAGTGCAATGCCTGCCGAAGGCTTGCATGGTAGGCCCTGTCCGTCATTGCCACATCAAGCGGGGGCAAATCCCGGTTTCTGTGCTCCTCGAGTTTCAGAAAGGTAATCGCTCGGTTGTATTCCTGCTGAATGATGCGGTTATTGTCTTCCCAGCCCCACGGCGACAATTGGACATTTTTGAGCCACCAGTCGTAGTTCTCCTTACCAAGGCCGGCCTTTTCGGCCATCTTGTGTTCGTTATCTTCCAGCCATTGCACGTACTGCCGCAACGCATCGGCAGCGTCGGCAGCGGCCTCAGCGATGTCCGGATGTCGTTCCGCCAGAACTTGTTCGAAAGCTGCGTAAAATTCGATCTCTCTCTCGAAGTTTCGGATGGCGAACTTGGCGAAATCTCTCGCGGCTTCCGTCAGGTTTTCTTGCGCTTGTCGGTACAGCCCTGGGATCGCCTCAAGCACTGCCTGCATTTCCTGTTTATCGTCAGCATTGAACGAAAGCTCCAGTTCCCCGGGCTCCTTGCCCGTGTAGATCATCATCATGACCGGCTCGGCGACCTCCATGATTGGCTCAAAAAATTCGCCCACGTTCATCGTCGCGCCGGCGTCACCACCGAACATCGAATAGAACCCCGGGTCGCGCGACCAGGGCCTGTGCACCTTGTGATGAAATTCGAGTGCGTTCATCTCCGCGCGAACAAGGTGATAGTCCACCTGTTGCCAGACTGCCCAGCCACCCGTATCGATCGCGGCAAGCTTCGCTTGCCGTTGCTGCAACCCCTGGAATTGCCGTTCTATTGCGGCTGGCGAATAGTCCGGAACGCCATCAACAAATTCGGCTTCCTGAAATTGTCGAAACTCACTAAACAACTGCACCAGATCGTCGTAGCTGTCGGCTGCGAACCCGGTCCCTGAAAACATCAGCAGGCTCGCTGAAATGACGAAAAATCGGCGCATGATGGCCAGCCCCATTTCGAATGGTCCGAAGAATTGCATATAATATACAATTCGCCTTCTTAGGAGTAGCGCTTTGTAAAACGAACCTACTGCAGCGAGTTAATGACGCGAATGAGTTCGTCTTTTGTAGTCAGAATATGACCCTTGAGACACTTGACCGCCGCGCGTTTGTCGCGATTGCGGCACAGCGCCAGAAGTTCGTGATGCTCCTGCTCGGCGCGCGAGTAGTCAGCAGTTAGTTGAATCTGGAGTCGCAGATAGCGATCACTATTGGTATGCAATTGCCCCAGGATACCGATCGTTCGTTTACGATCGGACGGCAGATAAAGGCTCCGGTGGAATTTCCAGTTAAGAGCACCCCAGGCGTGCATATCCGCATCGGGCTCCAGCAACTCATCGAATTCGGCCAGAATTGCTTCCGACCTGTCCAGTTCTTCGTCGCTGATAGAATTCAGGGCGCGACGCAACACGTCGCATTCCAGCAGTACACGCAGCTCGAACAATTCATCCACTTCCTTGGCAGACACCTCCGTAGCGACGGCGCCTTTATGCGGTGCAAACTGGACCAGACCTTCAGCTTCCAACTGCAACAGGGCTTCGCGGACCGGAATTCGGCTGACATTGAGTTCTTTCGCCAGCGCATCCTGGCGCAACGGTTGCCCGCCCTTGATTTCGTGTGAGATGATTTTTTCGCGCAGGATCTCGACCACGGATGAGGCGACGGTTTTTCGCGCAATAGAGTTGTCGCCGGGTAAATTTGCCATGAACTGTCAGCCGAGAGTGGTCGGATATGGTCCGACGCTGCTCGCGAGTATATAGCTGGCACGAATCACGTACAAACAACCCCCAGCGGATCAACGTCGAATTTGCGGCTCATTTGGCGGCCTCTTCTGCGCGGGTCGGACCGATCTGCTGCAGTGTTTCAACCCGTGGCGCCAGCATTACCCGGGCGGCCGTCCGCTCATAGGCGGCGTAGAGCTCCGGCAACTTCTGCTGTAACTCTTCGCTGTTACGAATGACCCATTCCTGCTCGTGGGTCGGACCGTAGGCTGCCTGCAAGTCCCATGCTGTGGATATAAACCAGTAGGCGAATTCCTGCATTTCAACCCGGAAGCGAATTAGCGGATCGTCAATATCATCGTAGCCAGACACGTCGTAATAGCCTTCGTCCACCGATTTCTGCATCGCTTTGGCCAGTAACGAATCTTGCGAAATTCCCCAGACCTCCGGAAACTGGTGATGCAACCCAATGTCGGTCACATAGTGGAGGATGTGTTCGACCACCTCCATGACCTGCCCGACCGGTACATCCTGCATGATGATGTCGCAGATAGAGTTCTGACTTTCGAGTACTTGCCACTGCTCAGGATTGTCTTCCATGAAACTGAAATCATCGCCCAGCGGGACCGGGATCAGGGCGCGATAGCGATAGTGGTGCTGCAGCACCGATTTCTGTATTGCGAGGTCCAAAGCCGGGTCCTGCGCGAAAACCTCAGCGATCGCCTGGGCTACGAGCTGCATGAAATCATCAGAAATATCGTCGCGCGCTGCCAGTCGCAGACCATAGACCTGGAGTTCCTTCGTAAACGGTGGGATTGCGGTCGTGGTGACAATGTCGCCGCGTTGGTACGGGTCATCAGGAACTTCGCCGCTCGGCGTTAACAGGATACAACCCCCGAGATGGCTGATCGCTTCCGCGGCATCGACCATAGGTTGTTCGGTTTCAGCACTATCGTCCGGGGTACCGCACGCACCAAGCACTAAAGCGCAGAAAATTATCATGGCTCTGTGTTTCATCGATCACTCCCGACTGCGTCTTCTAAGAAATATATAGACCAAAAATCGCTGCGCCCTTCGTTGACTTGCCGCTGCACCGGAATACCGTTGCGAATGACCATTTTTACGGAACGCAGATTCGAAATATTTTGCAACGGATTCTTATCCAGCACGATCAGGTCCGCCTGTTTCGCCGTTTCGACGGTGCCAACCTTGTCGAGCACCCCCATCATCGCTGCCGAATTGCGTGTCGCCGCCTGCAGCGCCTGCATCGGCGTCGCTCCCGAATGCACAATTTGTTCGATCTCCAGAATTCCGATTTCATTAATCGGATTGGAGTCGCTGCCACTGATGACCTGTACACCGGCCGCAAGCGCACTGCTAAGAATACGTCGTTGACGAGCGGCAAATTCCGGTGTCCGTTCATCGGCGTAAGCGACCATCACCCGTCCTTCACGAGCCTCCGCCGTCGCGGGGTAACCCGCCAGGTCAACATGCCTCTCACGGTCGTTGATGTAGACAGCGCTGAGATTGCAAACGATAGTCGGATCGTAAAAAGTGTTGTTGCTCGCCATCAACCGAATCGTTTCTTCGGTCAGACCGTAGCCGTGCTCAATGCCATCGATACCGAGCGCTACGGCGATTCCCGCGCCAGGCTCTGCCGCATGCCCGACAATTTTGATGCCATTGTCATGCGCCGTTTGCACTGCTGCCTCAACTTGCTCGGGACTGAGCTCGTCAACCATGATCTTCACCAGGTCGACACCGTTGGCAACGTGCTCAAGAACAGCATCCCGAATTTCAGCAACACTGGATGCTTCTTCGACGTGCGGCCCGTTCATTTCAGTTCCATGGCCGCCAACGGCAGCGATCGGCGGACCCGATGCGTATATCTGCGGTCCTACGAAGACGCCGGCCTCGAACGCGTCTCTCCAGGCAACATCGATATAGTCGCTCTCTCCCACCACTCGGAGAGACGTAAAGCCGGCACGCAGCGCATCCATGGCATTGCGCCCCGCGCGAATCGTTGCACGAGTCGAACTTTCGTCCTCCAGGGTGTTCTTTGGATCCGGAAGCAGGTCGGCGAGATGCGAGTGGTTGTTCCATAACCCGGGCATCAGGAAGGCACCGTCCAAATCAACCACTCTCACCGACGAATCCGCGCCGGCTTCGTAGTCCCCGGCGTAGATCTTGCTGATGGTCCTTCCGGAAACTTCAACCGTCGCGCCGGAAATAACGGGAGCGCCGGTACCATCGATCAGCGACGCGTTGGTCAACACCAGCGTGACAGAGTCGGGTACTGAAGTATCGGCACAAGAAATACCACTAAACAGCAGCAAAGCAACAATGGGTAAGCGTTTCAGATTCATGCACACTGCCTAATTCGATTTACGCGGCAACATCTCGTCCAGCATTGCCGTTTGATAGACGACCGTTGCAATAATTGCGGCATTTCTATTCGCCGATTCGGCACTTACCAGACTCGGCACATCGAGATTGGTGTGCAATTGATGCGTGAAGTAATACTGTGGATCGTGAATCCATTCGAAGCTCGGAATTCCGGTCGCATCAAACACTACAATATCGGTGCAACAGGCGTTTTCGATCGTTACAGTATTTCCGCCCACATCTGCGAACGGTGCGAATATCTCTTCGAATATCGGTTTGATCGCATGATGGCCAACAACGAAAATACCGCGAATATCGTGGCCGTTATTGTCGTGATTGAAGTACGCCGAGATTCGTTCTTGCTCAGCAAAGTACTCGCCGCTCATGATGTCGCCAATATGTCGTTTCACGTACGCGCTCGAGCCGAGCAAGCCCTGTTCTTCACCGCCCCAAAGTGCAACGCGTATCGTGCGACGTGGTTTCAGATCAAGCGCCTGCAATACTCGCAACACCTCCATTGAGGTAGCGGAGCCGATGCCGTTGTCCGCTGCACCTGTCGAAGTCTCTACGGAGTCCAGATGTGCGCCCAACATGACAATCTCGTTCTTGAGCTCCGGGTCCGTTCCGGGAATTTCAGCGATCAGGTTGACGTGCAGGTCCGGGTCCTCGTAATAACGAGTCTGCAAGCTCAACGACAGGGTCGGTGACTTACCAGCCCCAGACAACGATATCAATCTGGCGTGCTGTTCCCGGGGCAACACAAACAGCGGCACAGGTTTGGGATCGCCGGCCGCATGAAACTCGATGATGCTGCTGTCGAAACGATTATTGACGACGCCGGCCGGTGCTGCACTCGAACGCAGCAGCGCTGCGACGCCTTGTTCCCGCAGGAACTGAGCTATCGTTCGTCCTTCGTCTTCGCCCGCGGCCATGCGCTCACGCAGACGCTCGACATAGGTCACCTCGGAACCCGGACCATCCAGACCATCGGGAGTAATCGGGTCCGTGCGCTCACCAGCAATTCGCAACTTCTCGTCGGACCAGCGGCCCGTAACAGGATCGGCCTGCGGCGTTACTTCGGGCAGCATCAGGATCCTGCCCTGCAAACCCCCGGCCAATGCTTGCAACGCATCGAGGTCGTAGAAGTCCACCAACAATGGCACTCCGGTGACGCGGTCGTCGAGAGAACGGCCGCAACACACGGGTTCTGCATCAAGACTGGCGAAGACCGGGGCCGTCATCACCGCCGAGAATTTCGCAACCTCCCAACCACGCCTGCCTTCGCCATAGCTTTCGACACGAATTGCTTCGATTCCCCAGTCGGTCAGCTGTTGCTCCACCCATTGCACCATTTGCAGATAGCGGGGCGTGCCGGTCAACCTCGGCCCATAAATGTCCGCCAGCTGGACCAGCGAATTGCCTACCGACGATGCCCTTTGAACTTCGCTGCGAATTTGCGAATACACCTCGGCGCTAGAAGCGTCGTCATCTGCACAGGCAGCGATGGCAACAAAAAAAGCCAGGATGAATGTCACGCTAAGCCGGAGATTTCTCATCGTTTGCAAATCGGTGAACATTTCTTGATTACCCGGAAAGATCATGCGGCGCAGGCCCGACGCGATAGCCGTCAGGAATCGGGTCTTCCGGATCGAGTACGAATTGATGGTAGCCGGTGATGTACGCCCTGCCAGTAATTCTGGGGGTCACGAAAGTCACACCATTGCGCTCCTCGGCGCGAATAGCCTCGCCAACGAAACAGGTACCCAGAGGACCTTCAAAACGTCTGCTCTCTTTCAGCCCGATCTCGCCGCGGCTGTACAAGAGGGCAACTCTTGCGCTGGCTCCTGTCCCACAAGGAGAACGGTCGAGCGTGCCGGGTGGTACCAGGATAGTCTGGCGATAGTCGCCGGTCGTCTTTTTGTCGGACGTGAACAGCACCTGATAGCAACGATCGATCAACGGGTCCTCCGGGTGCACTGTCTCAATCTGCTCGCCGACGGCTGCGCGGATCTTGAGCCATGCATCGATGAGCCGTGCATCATTGTTCAGACTCAGCTCCAGCCCCAATGCATCTGCATCGACAAAGGCATACATGTCGCCACCGTATGCGATGTCGACACTAATGTCGCCGAATTCCTCGACATCGATGGTGACATTTTCGTGTAACAGAAAACCTTCGACGTTTTCGAAACTCACGGCACCCACGTTGCCGTCCTTTACCTCGACGTCGCAGCTGACCAGTCCTGCCGGCGTATCGAAACGGACCGTTGTGATCGGTTCCTGAACGTCGATCATCCCCTGCGATACGACCGTCGTCGCCGTACCGATTATGCAGTGCCCGCACATCGGCACGTATTCGTCCTGCTCCATGATAATCGCCGAGAAATCGGCTTCACCGGAGTCCGGCGGCATCAGCAGCACCGAACACATCAGCCCCGATCCGCGTGGCTCAAAGTTGATCATGCGACGCAGCCCGTCGCTTTCGCTCCGCAGCCACTCGCGCCGCTCCTGGATGTCCTTGCCCGGAGGTATCGGCACACCGCCAACGATGACTCTGGTTGGGTTGCCTTCGGTATGAGAGTCCACCGTGCGCACGCTACGGACGGAAAAACTGGCCATTCAATGCTCCTTTGGTTGGCTGCAGCAGTTGATCAAACTATACTCAGATTGTATAAAATATACTAACTTGAAAGGGCCAAGCGTATGCCCATGAACCCGCTCGCCGCGACTGCACTGGCCGTCGCTATCTCTATCTCCATCGCCGGCTGTGCGGCCACGAACGCAAACTCTGTGCTGCCTGGTCGTATCGTATTCCATTCTGATCGCAGCGGTAATTCAGAGATCTACCGAATTGATGTCGACGGCAACAACCAAGTTCGCCTGACGAATAACAACGCGTACGATGGCTTTCCGTCGTGGTCGCCGGATGGCTCTCGAGTTTTGTTTCAGTCGGACCGGGACGGAGAGCTGGCGATCTACTCGATGCAAGCCGACGGCTCAAATCCGTTCCGGATTCCAAATACTGAGTTCGGAAACTATGCCAAATGGTCAGCGGACGGCAAGCGGATTGCCTTCTTTTCAGAGCGCAATGGTGTCACCGACATTTATAGCGTCAACGATAGCGGAGACGATTTGAAGAACCTGACGCAGAGCCAGTACACCGACGAAACCCCAAGCTGGACGGCTGACGGGTCGACCATCGCCTTTCAATCCGACAGGTCCTGGCGGCAAAGCCTGGTGGAAAAACCCGACCCGGAACAACACGCAAACTTCGGTGTATTCACGATGGCAGCCGATAACACGGTGGCAACTGAAATTACCGGGCTGGAGTTCAATGACGAAAATCCGTCAATCAATCCAAACGGCAACAGTGTGATATTCCAACGCTATGTCGACAACGGTCTGGCCATTGCCTGTGTCAATCTGCGATCCGGTGACACACGACTGCTCACCACACCGTCCGAGACGAGTGGCTCCCCTGCGTGGTCGAGTAGCGGTAAGCAAATCGTGTTCGACTCAATGCGTGATGGCAATTTCGACATCTATTTAATGGACGCCACCGGCGAGAATCTGCGGCAGGTCACCTTCACCGACGGCCACGAGAATTCCGGGGCCGCTTTGTACGATGGGCACGTCGCCCACTAGCAGTTTGCCCGGACGGATCTGCACGACGATCTGTGTATTGTATATTTTATACTATTGTGCCACCATCAAATCTGGCAACGGCAACCGATAGCGGCTGTCGTTGTGCGGAATTCATCCAAGTTCGAGCCTGAAGATACAGGCCAAATCTGCTAGCGGGGGATTTTCGATGCGAAACCCAATTAACCCTTTTACCAAGACCTACCTTGCACTCACGACCGTTGTGCTGCTGACCTTTTCTGCCACACCACTGTTGGCACAGGACGACGATTCGGACATAACGCTCGACGAGATCGTCGTCACAGCGCAAAAACGCGAACAATCGATTTTCGATGTTCCGCTCGCAATATCGGCGATCGGCGAACAGGAAATTGAGGCCGCCGGAATCGGCAAGATGGCCGACTTCTTCCGACGGGTACCGAGCCTGGCCGTTATCGATCAGGGCGCTGCTCGCAAGAATGTCATTATCCGCGGCATCCAGACCAGTACGTCGACGGAATCGCGTGTCAACGATGTGTATCTTGATGAACAACGTATTACGACAGCGATTGCTACGGGCGATCCACGGACATTTGACCTTAAACGCATCGAGGTATTGCGTGGACCGCAGGGAACGTTGTTCGGTGGTGGCTCACTGGGCGGGACAATTCGGTACATAACGAATCGCGCCGATGTCACAAAGTTTTCGACCAATATCGCGGCCAGCTATTCATCGACCCAGGATGCCGACGGCGGTAACTACTCTATCGATGCGATGGTCAACATCCCCGTGATTGAAGACAAGTTTGCCATCCGGCTGGTTGGCCATTCACTTGAAGACAGTGGTTACCTGAAGAACTCGCTATTGGGACTCGACGACGTGTCTTCAATCGACAATACGGGTTTCCGAATTGGAATGCGTTTCGTCCCAACCGATACGGTGACGTTCGACTACAAGTACCTCACGCAGGACCTGAAGCAATCAGGTTTTCCTGAATCCCGCGGTCCAGACATTGGCGCACTCGAACAGGGTGGGGCCACGTTGACGGAAGAGCGCCTGACGAACAAGATGCAAATGCATGACCTGACCTTTACTGTCGATTTTGGTGCAGCAACGTTCATGTCTTCGACCGGCTATCTGCAAATGGACTTTCTGCGCAGGAATGACAGGTCACTGCCGTTGATTCGCGACTTTTTTGGCGACGACAGTCTTACTGCCGAGGAGGCCCTTGCCGCGGCGCCGGACGCAATACGCCTGTTCATCAACGATGACAACGATAATTACACGTTTTCGCAGGAATTTCGTCTAACGTCGAATATTGACGAAGACGACAAGTTTGCATGGAATCTGGGTGCTTACTACGAAGATGGCGAGGAAGATGTCAGCGTAGGCGATTTTCTCGGACCTGGCGCCGGCGTATTGCTGGACCTGGGAACGGTTAATGGTGCACCGGCTGACTTCTTCTTTCAGGAAGACTTTACAACGTTTCTCGAACAGCTCTCGTTCTTCGGCGAGCTCACCTACTTCTTCACCGATCGCCTACAGGGCACGGTTGGATATCGGAACTCCTCATTCGAAAGCAACTTTAAAGCGCTGGCGACAATTCCCGAGGAAGTTGAGCCGGACGGTACCGCTTTCATCGACCCATTCGAAACAGAGCCGTTCCCCGAGGATTTCGACACCTTCAAATTCAATATGTCCTATCACCTTAACGACGATGCGATGCTTTTTGTGCAATCCGCTGAAGGCTTTCGCCTTGGCTTTGGTTCGGAAGTTCCACCGCCGTTCGATCCCGGGTGTGGAACGTTTATCGTCGATTTCCTGACCGACCGAGGTCTTGACGGCATCCTGGTTGACGGACGCCTGCCCGGCACCAAGAGCGATACTTTGTGGATGCACGAGATTGGCATAAAGGGTACGACCCAAAACGGACGGGCCCAGTATTCCGCCGGCTTTTTCTATGGCGACTGGCAGGACATCCAGGTTGAAGTTGAGATTGAAGACATTACCGGACAATGCAATACAGGATTCGCGGCCAATCTGGCATCGGCAACTACGACGGGTGTCGAAGCAGAATATACCTACGCCGTATCCGAACGCTTGACACTGTCTGGCAGCGGTTCGTGGGTCGATGCGACAGTCGATGATCACCCCAGCAATGAGTTTCTGGGCGCGGCAGGCGGCGACCGTTTGCCGGGTTCTCCAGACATCCAACTGGCTGTTTCCGGTGACTATCTTTGGCCAATGAAAAACAACAAGTCCGGATTTGTACGCGTGGATGCACAGTACATCGGTGAGATCTTCGGTGCGTTTGAGTTCGGCGATGAACGAACCCGATCTGGTAAATACGCTATCGGCAACTTACGTGTTGGCATGGAAGCCGAGAAATATCAGCTAACCCTATTTGTTGACAATCTGACGGACAACCGGGGTCGAGTATTTTCAAACGGCCTGTCAAATGAGTTCCAGAGAACCATTCTGCTGCGTCCCCGGACTATCGGCCTGGAAATTCGCACGAAGTTCTAGACGAACGGGCAGCTGTCCATGTGAAAGACCACACGGGGCACTGGTTTTCAGTGCCCCGTTCTTCGTAGGAAAACCGCAATGCGTTACCTGATCGCGTCCCTATTTCTTGCCATCAGCACTTTGATCGTGCCGGCGAGTGCACAGACAGACACGTATACACCGGATGCCAGCACCGTTCTGAACCTGATACGTAACGATAAGCTGAATCTTGTCCTGCCAGGTGCTATGCGCGATAACGACATCGACATGTGGATCCATGTTGGCAGGCTGGGGCAACCGAACTCCCTCGAATACGAGTTTGGCGCCATCGACGGCTATTTGATCCTCACCGACACCGGCGAGCACGTCGAGCGTGCATTGTTTGGCGGCATCTTCACCGGCCCCGGCGGCATTGATCGAATCGACGTGCAGGGCTCGACAGCGGTCGCGCGTGCCATTGCAGGTTACGACTACGGCAAGACCGATTTCTCAGTCTATGACGAAATTCAGCAGTACGTCGCAAGCCACGACCCCGAGACTATCGCCGTTAACTTTTCCGACTGGCTGGCTGCGGCTGACAGCATCTCCTACTCCCAGATGGAAAAGCTGAAGAAAATTCTTGGACCGAAATACGCTGCCCGGATTGTTTCGGCAGAAGACCTGATTACTGACTACCGGTCGCGACGGCTACTTCGCGAGATCGTCGTGCAGGCGAATACACTCGAGATCGCTAGACAAAACGCGATGAAGAACCTGGCGCGAATCGTTCCGGGAGTAACGACGATTGGCGAATGCAACTGTGATGCGCGCATCTACTATTCCGCGAAATCGGAGCGAATCAGGGAGCCGCACGCGACTGCGTGGATTCGACACCCAGACTATGTCTTTCAGCGTGGCGACTTTTTTGCGTTTGCCGGCGACGCCAATTGGATGGATTTCGGCGAGGAGTCCTTTGGAGTGGATACGAAGCACCACGCCTACATTCCGCTGGAGGGTGAATCCGGTGTTCCGGAGGAACTGCAGTTTGCCTGGGATCAGACGAAAAAGGCCCAGGGAATTATTCGTGGGCAAGTGAAGGTCGGGATGACGTCAGGAGAGGCATTGACTGCAATCGTCAGTGCGTTGGAGAAGGCAAATTACGTCTATACACCGTTCACTGACGATCCCGCGGACGACTATCGAATGATTCAGGACATGCTGAAGAAAACGGACAAGTCAGGTTTTTACGTTGACCTGCACGCAATGGGTAACAATGGTGGATCGCTTGTAACAGTTGGTCCTTCGATGGCACCTTTCAGACGCGACCGTGACGACATCGTAATAAAACCGAATCACATATTTGCGTTCGAATTTGCCGTGCACACGAAATTACGAAGCCGGCCCGGATTCCCGATTACGATTAATTTTTCAAACCCACAAGCTGTCACCGAACTGGGTGTCGAGTGGATTCAACCCGCTAACGAGGAAATCCACCTCGTGCACTGAGTTAGCGCTCAACGAATATTCATCCGTTGTAATGGCGGCGCCAGAACTGAGAAAAATGTGCGCATTAACGCAAGAATCAGTATTCCCGTAATAGTCGATGCAAGTGCGCTATACAACTTGTGTTCGGGTGCGGGAAAAACGAGCACGTCCCATAAGTACCAGATTCCTCGCCAGTAGGAGACAACACCAAAACCAACGACCGCGGCGAAAGCTATCGATTTGAGGAGAGGCTCACGTGAACCCGTTTTTTCAGTTTGGTCGTTTTGCATGACAACGTCTTTCATTCTCTGTCCTTACTCAGGTGAATAGGCTAATGGGCAGCCGAATATTTGAACCACGTCCGGAGATATTCTGTATATAATATACAATCATGACGTTAATGACGATGTGCCACGCACATCGACTCGCGTAAAACATGGGAAGACCAATGAAATTTGAAGGCATCATTCCGCCAATAATTACACCGTTCAACG
>JAVJHY011719754.1:0-41133 GCA_035593235.1 Phascolosoma agassizii
AAGTTCTATGATGAAGTGAATGCCGGTCGCCTGCGCATGAGAAAAATAGGCCGCAAGTCGGTTGTCATCATGCCTGACGCGATAGACTGGCTCAATTCTCTCCCTGAAGCCAACAGTTAACATGTTTGGCTAATGAGTTAAGAAAATGACAATCTACGTACTTGACAAAGAAACCCGGAAACTCATTCCAAAGGCTGAATATCTGGCCAAGCGCGGCCCGTTGACAGTGCGGTCGGCATTCCCGACGCCAACAATCCGATCAGATGACCTTGGGCTACATGGTGTTCATTGCCCATCAGACGGTAAAACCTATGACAGCAAGTCAGCATATTACGGGGCTGTGAAGGCCAACGGCGGGGAAATCCTGGGCGGGGATGACAAGGCAGCATTTGCCAATCCGGCTACAAAAGAGTATCAGCCTGAAGGGGTTGTAGACGACATCAAACGGGCAATTGAAACTGCGTAATCAGAAGCGCAACAAGAGGTATTGAAGATGGCAGATGCAGAAAATGCAGCGGAAGTGGTCGAAGTTGAGACAACCGACGATTTGCGCAGCTCTCTCACAGAGGCTTTTGGGGATAGTATTGGCGATGATGACGCCAAGTTTGACGTTAATGCATCACCGGACCCCGTTGAGGTTGAGGCGAAACCTGAGGAAGCAAAGCCAGACGAAACCCCTGTTGCCAAGGCCGATGACAAAACTCCAGAGACGGAAAAGCCAGAGGAAAAGATAGAACCAACTGTTGGAGAGCCTAGCGAGGAGGAGAAGGCAGCAACGGCTAATGACAATGGGACCGATGCTGTAGCTTCTCCTCCTCCAGGTTGGTCAATCGAAGCAAAGTCAGAATTCGACAAGCTCCCGGCATCTGTACGGTCGGCAATTTCTCAACGTGAGACGGAAATTGATCAAGGCTTTGCGAAGCTACAGGAATATCGTGGGCTAGACAGCTATGTCGACATGGCAAAGCAGAACGGCAAAACCTTGCCAGATGTCGTTCAGGCGTATATGAACGCAGAGAACGTGCTGGCAACCGATTTTGTTGGAGGTATCAAAGGCCTCTGTCAACATTACGGAATGTCACCAAGTCAGTTAGCCGCTCAGTTAGGCGGCCAAGTTGATCCGAACGCTGAACCTCAGCAGCCGGATCTGTTAAGTCCCGTAATGGAGCGCATCAATTCGCTTGAGGGGATGATACAAGGCCAAGCCAATCAACAGGCCCAGGCCGTACAGCAGCAGAACGAAAACCAGATCAGTGAATTCTTTGCAGATCCGGCAAACAAGTACGCTGAGAATGTAGCGCCGGAGATGGCCAACCTGATCAAATCAGGGCAGGCAACCGATCTCAAGAGCGCATACGATCAAGCATTGTGGCTCAATCCACAGACACGGGCATTGCTCATCAACGAGCGCGCAACATCAGATGCAGACCCCGCGCAAGCTCAGGCCGTTCAACAGGCCAAGACAGCTTCACAATCCATAACTGGAGCGCCGGCACCAGATCAACCCGATACTGAAGCCCTACCTCCTGCAGATGATTTAATAGGCGAGTTACGGCAGCAATTTAACGCCCAGAACCGCCTGTAACAAAGGTTCAAAACAATGGCATCCCCGAACATTTCGGAAATTGTCACCACCACCTTGCGCAACCGTTCAGGCAAGCTGGCCGACAACGTGACAAAAAACAACGCTTTGCTCTACAAGTTGAAAGCTAGAGGCAAGGTCAAACCCGTATCGGGTGGACGTACAATCGTTCAAGAACTCGAGTACGCGGAAAACGGGACTTTCAAACGCTACGCTGGCTATGAAATCCTCAATATCAGCCCTTCTGATGTCTTCACTGCTGCTGAATTCGATTACAAACAGGCAGCTGCAGCCGTTACCATCTCCGGGCTTGAAGGCCTGCAGAACAGTGGCGTAAATGCCGTCATTGATCTGTTGGACAGCCGGATTTCGAATGCAGAAAAGACCATGATGAATAACATCAGTCTTGATTGCTATTCAGACGGCACGGCAGACGGCGGAAAGCAGATTGGCGGGTTGAATTTGCTCGTTTCGACTGCTCCGACTTCTGGCACCGTTGGCGGTATCAACCGGGCACTCTGGCCTTTCTGGCAGAATGGCAAGTTTGATGGAACTGTAGACGGTGGTGGAGCAACTACTGCTTTGAACATCCAAAGCTACATGAACCGTCTCTGGCTTACTCTGTCTCGTCAAGCTGACAAGCCTGACCTGATCATGGCGGATAACAATTTCTACCGCTTTTATTGGGAAAGTCTGCAGCAGATCCAACGCATCCATAACACCAAAATGGCAGAAGCTGGTTTCTCGTCTCTGGAATTCCAGGGCGCGCCGGTTTGCTTCGATGGTGGCCAGGGTGGTGGAGCGCCGGCAAATACAATGCGCTTCCTGAATTGCGATTACATCCACTTCAGGCCGCATCGTGACCGGAACTTTACGCCGATCGGTGGTGAGCGTACCAACGCTAACCAAGATGCAATGGTCAAGCTCATTGGCTGGGCTGGTAACATGACTGTTTCCAACTCATCCTTGCAGGGCGTTCTGTTCAACTAACCCCAAGAGATCGAAGGAAGGAAAACCAAAATGGTACACTCAAACTCTATCGTTATGGGCGCGGATGTTGAGCGGGTCGATACAGACGCTGCTCTAGGGCTCGGAACGAAGGTAAACAGCACTGATGGGCATGATTATCTCTATGTCCAGGCATCAGCGGCAATCGGCTCTAATGTAACCATCATCGTTACTGATGGAACGTTGCAGGCAGCCGCCGGCGCGGGGGAATTCCAATCCCCTATCGCTCCAGTTGCAATCAACGAGTATTTTTGGGCGAAAGACAACACGCTTGAATAAACGAGTAACTGGCGGGGCTTCGGCCCCGTCTCACTCCAACAGAAGGATCTGGACTGATGACACCAGAAATTAACGTTCCATTTGGAACCGCCACTCAGCAGGACACGGGCGTCTTGGCTGAGTTTTTTTTAGAACCGGTTCACATGAAATTCCTATCGGAACAAAAGAACCGCGCGATTTTTGAAGACGTTGAACACATCCGGGTTTTGATTATCGGGGATGCAAAAACAGAGGTTGTCAGGCAGGCAACAGACGAAGACCGGCAACGGTGGGCACCTCAATACGCAGCATTCAAAGACAAGGGCGAACAGCTTAAAATCGGCACTCCTCTTGAGCAATGGGGCGTTCTGCCAGGCTCCCACGTCCGCATGTTCAACGCCAACAATGTTTTTACCGTTGAGCAACTCGCTGTGGTCAATGAGGGGCAATTTGGAAGTCTTGGCCTTGGTGCGAGGGAATGGGTCCAGAAGGCCAAAGCATTCATTGAACAGGCCAATGACAGCGCGCACGCTGAACACCTAGCGGCACAATTGCAGCGAAGTGAGGATGACAACATTCAACTCAAGGGCCAGCTTGCCGCACTATCCCAGCAGGTTGCCGACATGCAGTCTCAAATGAATATCCATCTGCAAACCGAAACCCCACCCCCAGCGGCTGTTGATCAAGTAGACAAAACGGCTGCATCAATGGCTAAACTCCAAGAGGAAGAAGCCAAAATTCCAAAGGAAACGAACGATGTCTAATTTTGAGCGAGCGGTTGTGCCGGCAAGAGGCCCGTCCTTCAAGAAGGTTGGCAAGGTGTGGAATTTCACATACGTTGCTGATAGCGTTACGACAGTCGGCCCTAGGCCGGTGAAGGGCGATGAGCTGGAAGCCTTGAAAAAACAACACCCCGACGCATGGGCAAAGGCCAACCCAAAGAAAAAAGCTAAATAATCATGGCAGATTTAACCCTTTTGCAGATCATTCAAGGCGCTGCGGTTAGTGTGGGTGTTCCCAAACCAGCCGGCGTCACCAGTGTTGGCGATCCACAAGTCCAGCAGCTGCTTGAATTTGCTCAGCAAGAAGGGGAAGATCTGATAGCCAATTACGACTGGACAGCATTAATCAGTGAGCGTGATTTTATCGTGATTGCTGGAAATGAACAGCCAGACGCATTGCCAGATGACTATATGCGGCTCACTCGGGAAGGTCAGATTTGGAATGTCGACAGGCAGCTTCCCATCATCGGTCCAGTGTCTTCTGATGAATGGACGCATCTAACGACCCGCGTCGCTCAGACAGAGCCCCAATATTGGCGGATATTTGGTCAAGAAATTCATTTGTTCACGCCTGTTGCTGGCGAAACGCTTCGATTTGAGTATGTCAATAAAAACTGGATTACGCAGGCCGGTGGAGCTGGCCCCGGCAACGTCTGGAATAACGATGCTGATACCTCTCTTTTGCCATCCAGACTGTTAAAACAGGGCGCGGTGTGGCGGTTTAAGCAGGCCAAAGGGCTTGATTATGCCGAAGACATGGAAACATACGAACGCTGGAAAGAAGTTGACACCGGTTCGGATGGTTCGCCTAAGTCGTTCAGAATGTCGCGTAAGATGCGCAACAGTTTGCCGCAAAACTTCTGGCCTGGGCAGATTGTCGGATGAGGCGGGCGATACGCTCTAATCAAGCTCGAAACAGGGTGGCACGCCCTTACACGCTTCCATCTCCAGTTGGCGGGTGGGTTTCCAACAGAGCTATTTCGGATATGAAGCCGGATCAAGCCGTTTTAATGCGAAATTGGTTTCCCCACACCGATGCTGTTGGCATTCGCAAGGGTTACATATCCCACGCATTGACTGAAGTTGCTGGCGCTGTTGAAACAGTGATGTCATACAAATCAGGCACGGTTTCAAAACTCTTTGCCGCAGCAAGCGGTGATATCTTTGATGTGACATTGGGCGACAACTCAACCCCGGATTTGTCTGGCAAGACTAATGATCGGTGGAATTGGGTAAATTTCGCTACATCAGGCGGTCAGTATCTCATTGCAACAAACGGCATTGATCTGCCCATTGCCTACAACGGAAGTTGGTCAGAGCCGGTAATTAGCGGGGTATCCCCTGATACGTTCTTGGCACCGGTACCATATCGAGAGCGGCTATATTTCGTTCAAACAGACACTGCAAACGTTTTCTATCTGCCTGTAGATAGCATTGCCGGGGCGGCTTCAACGTTGGCACTTGGTGGCTACCTAACGCTTGGTGGATCAATCATTGCCGGGTCTACATGGACACCAGATGCAGGCATAGGGCCAGACGATTACGTGGTGTTTGTGTCGTCTGAGGGTGAACTTTTGGTCTTTGAGGGCAGCGACCCATCAGTTCCTGCAAATTGGAATTTTAGAGGCCGCTTCCGTATAGGTCGCCCGATCGGCCACCGGTGCCTTATGCGTGTTGGTGGTGAGTTAAATATTTTGTGCTCAGACGGCATCAATCAGCTAACAAGAATTTTTGTAAGGAACCGGACAAGCAAAAACGAAACAACGCTGTCTTGGAACATTTTTACAAGCTTCAATGAGGCCTATTCCCGGTGGGCAACCAACTACGGCTGGCAGATGTTCAATTATCCAGAAGCCAACATGATTATCGTGAACATCCCCACATCTGAGGGGGCTTTGGCTGAACAATACGTGATGAACACGCTTAACGGCTCATGGTGCCAGTTCACGAACATCAACGCTCAAAACTGGACGGCACTGGATGGAAAGATATATTTCGGCGGTGTTGATGGCGAGGTGTTCGAAGCAAATACGACAAGCCTTGATGATGGCAACGCTATTCCAGCCGATCTGGTCTATTCGTTCGGGGATTGGGGCGCGCGCGGATTTTACAAGCAAGCTGGCCTTGTCCGCCCAATAATCTCTGGCCAGGCGTCGCTTATTCCTGCCGTTATCGTTCTGGCTGACTACAACATCAAAACCGCTAGCGTTCCGCAGTCCCTAGATCAATCCAGCGGCACCAATCCACTTTGGGATGTTGCCTTGTGGGATGTTGCCTTGTGGCCATTTCTGGATGGTGGCATTGCGACAAATTGGGGTTCTGGAACGAACGGCGGCCATGAACTCGCTGTTGGCATCAGTGTCGCTTTCAAGTCGATCGGCAATGAAAGCGTTGAATATGATTTCCGGCTAAACGAGGTAAATTGCACCTATGAGCGTGGCGGCTTGGTGTGAGGGTTGTCTGTGATCAGCATGATCGATTTGCAACCTGGGCAGAACAAAAGCTGCAAACTAAATTCTTTCCACCACTGTCAACGATCGGTATAGAAGACCAGTCAGGCGAGATTGCCGGTGCAATAGTCTTCAACTGCTACACCGGATCAGACATTGAATTGACCATAGTTGCACCAGGCGCATTGCAACGTGGGGTTTGCCAAGCGATGGCGCATTATGTATTTGTACAGTTAGGCTGTTTACGGTCATCAATTTCCGTTAGAGCAAGCGATGAGAAAACCCGAGCATTAGCCATGCGGTGTGGTTTCACTTTCGAAGGCATCAAACGCGAATTCTTTGACGGCGAAGACGCGATTTTATACGGAATGCTTAGAAGTGATTGCCGCTGGTTGAAAGGCAGTCAGAATGAAATCTCCGAGCCCCCCATCAGCCCCGGACCCTAAAGAAACAGCCGGCGCGCAAACTGCTTCCAATATTGGAACAGCGATTGCGCAGACACAGCTCAACAACACAAACCAGATTACCCCAGAGGGTAGTTTGACCTATGACCAGACCGATACGTATAATTACAAAGATCCGCTGACTGGCAAGAGGCACAAAATCCCTCAATTCACGGCCACAACGGCTTATTCGCCAGAACAACAATCCCTGTACGATCAAGAGCTGGCATTTGATCAGCAGTTCAATAACATTGCTCTTGAACAAACGAGCAAGATCGGCGATTTGCTCGGCAAGCCTCTGGACTTGAGCAATCAGGCAACGGAAGACGCAATCTATAACCGCTACTCGAGGCGGCTTGACGATCGATTTGGCGAGGCACGCTCAACACTCGACAGCACTTTGGCAAACAAGGGCCTTAAGGTCGGTTCAACTGGCTACTCGACAGCATTGCGGGACCTGGGCGAGCAAGAAAACGACGCCTACAATCAGATTGCCATCAATGCCCGGGATCAAGCGATTAACGAGGCTCTTACCCAACGATCAGCTCCGATCAATGAAATCACGGGCTTGATGAGTGGCGGGCAGGTCTCGCAGCCGACTTTCCAGAATGTGCCCCAAGCCGGTGTTGCTGGCACTGACTATGCGGGCATCGTCAATCAGAAATATCAGGGCGACTTGAACGCCTACAATCAACAGGCAGCATCCAGAAACGGCATGTTAGGCGGGCTGTTTGGCATTGGGTCCAGTCTTTTGGGCGGGCTGTTCTCGGATGAACGCGCCAAAAAGGACATTAAGCGAGTTGGCACACTCGACAACGGGCTGCCTGTCTACGCATTCCGATATAAAGAGAATATGGGCCTTGGTAGCGAAATGCAGATCGGCCTTATGGCTCAAGAGGTTGAGAAAGTCATCCCAGAGGCTGTTGGCGAGCTGTACGGTATCAAGACAGTTGATTATGAAGTTGTTGCGGAGGCTGTGTAGATGGCTGGTTTCCTAATCGATCCAAACACACACAGCGGTGTTAATCCCGCTGATATCAATAAACGGCGAAAGCTGGCAGAAGCCATGCTTGCCAGGTCACAAGGCACGCGCAACATCACGCATCCGATGCAGGGCGTTGCCCAACTGGTCGAGGCTGCTATGGGCGGTATGGCGCTCAAGAGGGCCAACGCAGCGGAAAACAAGGCGCGCACGGCAGCATCAAGCGAGTTCTCAGATTTGATGGGTGCGATGATGGGTGCCCAAGGTCAGCCAACATCGTTGACGCCAGCAACGTCGACATCAACGGCTGGACTTGGTGGTGGCTCAATCCTAAGCGGCGAAACTCAACAGACCAAAAAATCTGCAATGGATTTTGCCACCACCATGATTGGTAAGGGCGAACGACCAGACAATGCAGCATTGCAGGATTTCATGTCGACAGGTGGCGCACGTCTCGATCCGGCGACGAAGGCTTGGTGTGCAGCCTATGTAAACGCATCTCTTGGCCACGCTGGAATTGATGGAACTGGCAAGTTAAATGCTCGATCTTTCATGAATTGGGGGCAAGGCGTTGAAGATCCACAAAGGGGCGATGTTGCCGTGTTTTCTCGTGGCGATCCGAATGGCTGGCAAGGACATGTCGGTTTTTTTGACAGCTATAATCCAGATGGATCGATTAAGGTTCTGGGGGGAAATCAGGGCGATAAAGTTTCATTGGCCAACTATCCGTCATCTCGGTTACTCGGTTTTCGTCGCCCCGGCGACCCACAACAGAACATTGCTGCGGCAACTGGCCCCCAGGCACCCGCGCCTGAAGCTGTCGCTAGCAGTGTGCCGGCGGCGCCTGTCATCACGCCAACGGCTGGACCTGCCCCAGCGGCTCTCCCTGCGTCCTCAGGCGTTGCTGCGGGGCAGGTCCCTCCTCGTTTAATGGGAATGAGGGCATTTGAGGAAGATTATCAAGGCCCCGGTTCCGTACCCAATTCGATGCGAAATGTTGCAACGCAGCAAGCAGATCCGAAGCAGGCTCTTATGCAGGCTCTAACCCAACCTCAAGGCGGGCCAGCACCATCTGGGCCTACTCCTATTTCACCTCCCGGTGTGCCAAGTCCGGCCCAACGTCCTGCAGCTCAGCAGAGCGCGGGGCCGGACATTGGGAAAATGATGTCAGTTCTCGGAAATCCCTATCTCACTCCATCGCAAAGACGCATGGCGGAAGCTGTCGTATTGCCTAGGCTCAAGCCCAAGGACCCGCTGACAGAACAGCGTCGGCAGTTGCAGATCCAAAAGTTGCGGAAGGATTTGAACAAGAAACCAGAGCGTAAGACGGTCAAGGGCGCTGATGGTTTCAATTATTTCCGTGATACCGGCGAACGTGTGTTGCCAGACGTCAAAGCCCCAGCAGCCAAGCCTATTGAACCAAAACTGCATGAGTTGTTCGATGAGAAAACAGGCCTCCCATACAAGGCCCGTTACAATCAAGAGACAGGCACGTTTGATCGCGAAGGTGGGGTAAAGTCCCCGAGCGGAACGCAATTTAAAGTTGGTCCAGATGGTCAAATCAGCTTCCAACAAGGATCTGGCTTAAAGCCTCTAACAGAAGGGCAGTCCAAAGACACAGTTTTCGCAACTCGCGCGGAAGGTGCTCTTGGAACGCTTGACGAGCATGCGGACGCTCTGACCAGTATCGGCGACAAGGTTGGCGGCAATGTTCCCGTTGTTGGAAACTTCCTGAAATCAGAGGCCTATCAAAAAGCTGAGCAAGCGGGCAAAGAGTTCTTGCAGGCCATTCTTCGAAAAGACACGGGTGCTGCTATAACGGCTGAAGAAACAAAAGAATACGGAACAGTTTATTTGCCTCAACCCGGCGACACACGCCAAGTTCAGGAGCAAAAGAAGCAGTCTCGTCATCGGGCATTAGAAGCGATCAAGGCCGGTATGCCCCCGAATGCTATTCTAGCGCAAGAAAAGGCATTGAACGCAGATCCTGCGACAGCCGTAATCAACGATGCGAAAGCTGCCAATAACGAGGCCCAAAAAGCCATAAAGAGCGCAGCTGAAGCTGTCGGTGGTGATATCTCTAAAATGTCAGATGACGAACTCATCAAGTTTCTGGAGACACAATAATGGCTAGCAAACTTGAAGTCCTTCAAGAGCTGGACAGGCGCGGCACGTTACCAGATAAATACCGCCCCGCATTTAATGAGGCGCTGAAACGTGGATTAGTAAGCTTTTCAGAACCACCACCGGGGGTGAAAATCCATGAACAGGGCCGGGGTATAGAGACGCCAGAGCAAGATCGATCCAACATTATTGAGCAAGAGGCAGCGCAACGCGCAGATGGGTTATCTGGAATTCAAAGAGCGGCACCAATGTTGCAGGGGCTTGGCTTTGAGGGTGGTGATGAATTGGCCGGTGGTATTGCTTCACCCTTCACGGCGTTTCAGTCTGGGAACAGTCTGGGAGATGAATTTGATATAAATCGCCGCGCTGTTGAGATGTCTAACGAGCGAGCACATGAAGAAAGACCTAAAGAGGCTTTCGCTGGACAGCTTTTGGGTACGCTTGGAACAGCTTTGAGCGCTCCGGTCGTCGCACCTCTAAAAGGCGTTGGTTTTTTACCAGGGCTTGGAAATGCTGCCGCCACGGGCGCAACATATGGTGGGGCAGCCGGTGTTCTTGGGGGAAGTCCCGGTGAAAGGCTAGAAAGCGGTGCAAAGGGGGTGGGAATTGGTGCAGTTCTTGGTCCCGTGGCACAAGGTGCTGTCACGGGTATGGGGGCAGCTCTAAAGCCAATAACCTCAATGTTTCGCCCTGACAAGGCTGCACAAAAGTATCTTGCTGGGCTGCTTCAAAAAAGCGGCTCATCTGTTGATGATGTAACAGATGATATGGCGGCAGCGATAAGGGACGGACAAGGATCGTTTACGCTCGGTGACGCTCTTGGTCATCCTGGCCAGCGAACAATGTCAACTATTGCCCGCACACCAAATGACACGCGTACTAAGCTTGTCGAAATGCTAGAGGCTAGGCAGGCTGAGCAAAGTAGACGCGTCTCTAGCCAATTATCAGAAGCTTTTGAGGCCCCAGAAACAGCTCTTGCTAGAAAAACAGCACTTAAGGCAGACAGGGCTGACGCTGCTGACATAGCGTACAAGGCTGCAGGCGAAAGCGCGGGGCCTGTTGATGTCACTAAGTCTGTAACTAAAATAGATGAACTTTTGAAGGTGTATGACACTGGAAAGATTTCCAAGGCGTTGAAGACTGCCAAAAAGAGCCTTGGGAATGGTTCAAAAGACAGTTATGAGGCCGTCTTGGCCGCTAAAAAAGACATCAGTGATGCGGCATTTAAGGCGGCAGGGACAAACAAAGGTCGATTGCTCAAGCAAGTTTTGAAGGGTGTTGATGAAAGCCTTGAAAACGCATCCCCTGCCTACAGGGCAGCAAATGATGACTTCGCTGCCGCGTCCAAAGTTATTGAGGCTGTTGATGATGGATCCATAGCAGCTACCAGAGGCAGGGCCGACGATAATATCGCAGCTTTTCAAAATCTAACGCCGGAGGGGCGCTCAGCGTACAAAGCCGGATTTGCCGACCCGTTATTAAAAAAGGTTGAACACGCCGCGCCTAGCTCTAACGTAGCTAGGCAATTTGTAAATTCGGCAGCTAAACAGGAGTTTGGCGCAATAGCAGGGTCCAAGGGCGATAGGCTCAACAATCAACTAGCCCGAGAAATGGCTATGTTTGATACTAGATACGCGGCCCTTGGTGGGACTAAAACAGCTGACAATCTAGCTGATTTTGCTGAAATGGCAGCGTCGGATCCAACTGTTATCGGTGGAATTCTCTCTGGAAATCCCGGAGGCGCCGCGAAAGCACTCATTGCTCAGTCAATAGCCAGAGCGCAAGGTTTAACACCATCTGTTGCTGGTAAGGTTGGCGAAGATTTGATGATGACTGGTGATGATGCTGTTCGCCAAGCGCTTATGAAAGGCAACAGTGCGCTAGTAAATTCAAATGCAAAGCGTGATATGTTGGTCAAAGCGTTGCTTGGCACGGCAGTCAATGCTGGTCAGCGTTTTGATTAGAAAGGCCACCCGTGATGGTATATGACAAAAGCGAAGCTAACCAGAATGATAACAATAAGACGTTCCGGAGAGATGGGGGGCGGTGGCTGTATCCAGTCTTTCAACGGATTGAATTCAAGCTTTTGCTTCATGCTCATTTCTAGCAAAACGAAGGTGAAACACAATGCCTATTGACGGAAGTGGTTCTTACACCCTGCCCCCAGGCTCTTATGGTGTCGGTGGCGCTACAATTTCATCAGGCCCATACAACGCTGTATTGGATGATATGGCGGCCTCATTCAATGCGGTTCCCCGGTTAGATGGAAAGCTCGCCTATACTGGTGATATCGACATGGGCGACTTCACCATTGTTGATTGCGTCACGACAACAAGCGCATACGTCCGGTTTTCTGGCAATGACCCTACGCCGGTGCCAACTACAAACGGAACTTATAATGTAAGTTCGATAACAGATCATGGTGCTGGTGATTATACGGTCAATTTTGCAACGGCTCTTGGCACGATCGCCTATGCGGTTGTTGGCATGTCTGAAGTGAAGTCAGGTCTTGGAACGATGGTCTCTGTCGACAATACCGCGCAAACACTGGCGACTAGCGTAAGGGTGAACGTTTTGGACAGCGAAAGCACACTGATAGACAGCGATACCGTTTGCGTTGCTGTGTTCTCAGTGATTTAGGGGAAGATTATGCAGGTTTTAGCTTGGACTGATGGATCTGGTAACGTGAACATCACGACGCCAGCCCCTGGCTTTTCGATTGCCGACATTGCAAGGGATATCCCGCCCAATGCATCACCAGTCGCCATTGAACGTGACACGGTGCCCGCACAAAGAGATTTTCGCGGGGGCTGGAGATTGCAGGGGAGTGCCGTTATCGAGGAAATCGAGGCTTGCCGGCAAGTCTTCATCGATCGGGTGAGGAAGCAGCGCGGCCCATTGCTCGCCCAACTTGATACTGAGTACATCATTGCAGATGAGAGCAATAATGCATCTGAAAAGGCCCGAATAGCAGCCCGAAAACAGGTGCTAAGAGATGCAACATCTGATCCGCGCATTCAAAACGCAGGCTCTGTCAATGCCTTACGCGCTCTTGACGTTCTGGCCTAGTCGGTAGTAACTCCTCTGTAAGAGGGTCAAACCATGAAAACATCATCTAACGGATTGATGGAACTTTGCACACATGAGGGCATTGTTCTTGAGCCATACAAAGATAGCGTTGGCGTCTGGACTATAGGCATCGGCCATACGCGCAACGCTGGCGGGCTCAATCCGGATACGTTCAAGGGCAAACTAACCGTCAAAGAGTGTTTCGACCTTCTAAGGAAGGACATCAAGAAATACGAAACTGGTGTTAATCGGGCACTACAGGGAACCAAGATTAAGCAGTCCCAGTTCGATGCCCTTGTAAGCTTCCACTACAACACTGGTGGCATTGGTCGCGCTTCGTTCATGAACCACTTGCGTGCCGGGGATATGTACAAGGCTGCAAATGGTATGATGAATTGGCGCAAACCGCCTGAAATCATCCCAAGGCGAACTGCTGAAAAAGAGCTGTTCATTAGCGGCCAATACAGCAAACGCCCGATTGCCAGCATTTATCCGGTGAAGTCCAACGGCAGTCCTGACTTCAGAAATCCCAAAAGAATTGATTTACGGCAGCACATCAGGGCAGACAACAAGCCAGGCGAAGACGTCGACAGACCAACACCGCCAACACCACCTAAGCGCAAAAAGACCTTGTTCGATTTCATCGCGAGCCTTTTCAAAAGGAAATCCAGATGACAAATCAAATCATAGTTGCGGCACTGCCCGTGCTGTTGGTTCTGACGCTTTACCTGTTTAACAAGCTGTTCAAGGGCAAGAAAACCAACATTCTTGGTCTTGTTGTTACGGCTTTAGGGGGGCTTCAGACCGTCAATCTGTCATTCCTGCCCAATGACACTGAAAGCGCTCTTTTGGCCGGATCTGGCCTTGCTGTGATGATGGTTTCATACCTTACGGAGCGCAAAGGATGATTGAGAAAACAGGCTGGATGTGCCCGCAGTGCAACAAGGCACATGGACCACACGTTGACACTTGCCCCGGTGAAATGGTGATTAAACAGCCAACGTCAACACCTCCGATGTTTCCTTCTGTCATGTGGCCAGAAATAAGCGGGGTAACGTTCCCGCCTAATCCATTCATCACAACTTGTTCAGTGCCTCTGGTTGGGCAGAACGGTGCAGGGCATTCATGATTGGTTTTATCCTAAAATTATTCGGCGGTGGCATCATTGGGCAGGTCGGCGATCAGCTCAACAAAGCCTATTCGACTAAGGTCGACGGGCAAAACGAAGCTGATCGCATTGCCTCAGAAAACACCATAGCAGGGCTTGAGGCTCGCAAATCCGTGCTGGTCGCAGAGGCGAGGGGCAATTGGAACATCATTTTTCGCGCTTTCCTCGCGCTCCCATTCGGTCTGTTCATCTGGAAGGTGATTGTTTGGGATAAGATGCTAGGACTTGGCGTGACTGACAACCTGTCACCCGATGCATGGAACCTAATGATGGTGGTTTACGGCTTCTATTTCCTATATGAGACGGCAACCCTGTTTAAGAGGCAATAAAATGGGTGATCCTGCATCAGAATACTGGCACTTCGACAGGCGCATTCCATTGGCGCTTATTGTTGTTTTTGTCGGTCAATTTGCTGGGGGCGTATGGTACACATCAACGCTCGCCAACGATGTCAAAAACAACAAAGAAAAGATCCAAGAAATTCGCCGAAAAACAGACGCTCAAGACAAATCGGGCCGGGATATAAGCGATCGGCTCATAAGGGTGGAAATTGAGTTGAAAAATGGTAATAAGCTACTTCAAGAGCTGGTTAACGAGAAGCGTCGGCAAAATAAAAGCCCAAACCCATAAACTCGGAAAGCACGTTATGGACAAACATTCGCACTCGCAAGTAATTGGCTCAAACATCCATCAAATTGATGTTTATCCTTGGCACGAAATTGGTACGAGAGTACCTGCAAGCGATGGCCATAATTATATCTATGTGCAAGCAGCGGAAGCAATTTCAGCGGACACGACGATTATTATTGCGGGCGATCTAACAGCCACGGCGGGCGCTGGTGAATTTCAGTCACCTGTAGGCGACGCTGTTGCTACCAACGAATATTTCTGGGCAAAGCAAAACAGTCTTGCCGGTGGAGTTCCGGCCCTTTCTGCCCCGGTTCAGACAGTTGCTCACACGATATCCGGCGGCCCCACCTCTGGAAGCGACCTCACAAAAACAGTTGGAACATGGACAGGCAACCCAACGCCGGTTGTTAGCACAACTTGGCGCAGGGACCTTACTGAGATAGGTGGCGAAACGGGGCTAACCTACACCACGACAATTCCCGATGAAGGAAGTGAAATCAAGGCCCGTGAAACGGCTACTAACAGCCAAGGGACGGTCATTTCTGACAGTAACGGTATAACCATTACATCGCCCGGCCTTTCTATTGATCCTCAATCATTCGACTTTGGCGAATTGACGATAGCCAGCGCGGGCTCTGTGACTGTTATTGCATCGGGCGCTACAACCTTTTCCATCACCGCAGGCGATCCATCAGCTCACTGGTCTATAGACAACTCTGGTGTGCTGTCCCTGACAGCGGCCGGCGACACGGCAGACTTGAGCGGTAGCCCATACAGCTTGACGGTTGAGGTCAATGACGGCGGAACTCCAACATCTGCCACCGTGACGGTCACTGCAGAAGCAGACACGGCTCACATCCGATCGGCAGCGGAGCGAGACGCCATCTTTGCAGCGCTTGATGCTAGCGTTTCAGTTGCAACAGCGGTCAAGGTTCGGGAAGGTGCAACAATCACACCTTGGACCAACTCAGCGCTCAACAACCGCGTTTTCGGTGCGATGGTGACATACACCTCTGAAAATCCACTAAACCCATGCACAATAACCACGTCAGATGTTGGATTTGCTGCAGAGTTGCGTGTGCCAGGTAATCTGACCATTTCAGAGTTCATCATTGAAGCCAACTTTGACAGAACGTTCCATTTTCCATTCTCGCCAGCTCTTGTCGTTAAAGGCATCGTTGATAACTTCATTGTGGAAAACAACGAATTCCGGGGCAACTTGCTCGAGATCGGCCCAGGTGCCCACTTCACCGGCGCATTAGGGCTGGATGGAACGACAGACATTGCCGGTGATTACACGATCAGAAACAACGTTATTCATGGCTACGCGATCGGCCTATATGTCGGTGATGGAAACGACACTGTTGAGGGCCTTGGCACGCTTCTGGTTGAGGGTAACGAGATTTACGACTTCCTGTCCGATGGCATCAAATGTCTTCCACAGCAGGCGATAACCACGATCAAAGAAAACACGCTCCACAGCCCTTATTCTGACCCGTGGCGCGTCCAGATGATTGGCGGGGCATACTTTAGCCATACAGGCGCATTGACGGGCGCTGCAGACGGTAAGAAGTTCCTGGCAATGATCCGGGTTGAATTCACCACAACGCCATCGCCCATTGAAACAATCTACTCGCAAGGCACGGCAGGCGGTTCTGTCAAGATTTGGCGCGATGCAGCCGGGTTGATCAACTGCACGATAGCCGATACTAGCGCGGGGGCGCCGGTCAACCTGCAATCAACTGTTGTGGTCGGGTCATACGTCAAGACTGACATTCTGATTTCAATAGACACCGATGGCGATGGCTATCTCTACATCAAGAAACAGCTTGCAGACGGTACCGGCGCTTGGGTTCAAGAGGACACTGAGACATACGCTAGCGAGACGCTTGATTTGGCGTCTGGTGATGTGGGTCTTGCAGGTCTTGTCGGCGCTACGGAAAAGGTCAGCGGCTACTTTGAGCGCATTATGATCTGGTATGGTCAGGCCCCTGACATTACCAGCTCAACAATCCGTGACAAGTTTGCCGGCGCATTCAATGCACGGGTTTTGCCATCAGTTGCGATTGCAGATTATGGAACGCCAATTGTCGGTTTCTATGGTGATTTCCAAGATTGGAACGCTGTTGCGAACAACCAGGGCTCCGGCGGCAACTTCACCAGGGTTGGTTCAACAGATAATGACCATGGCGATTTCATTCAGCTTATTACAGGCGTTTCCAGGGATATCGATGGCGTTACGATTGACGGGAATGACATGTTTGGCGGGCGCGATGATGGCTCACCGTTTGAATTGAACAACTATCAGGGCATCTTCCTAGAGGATATAGCGGACGTAACGAACCAATATATGTACGTTGATACTGTGATTTCGAACAACAGGATCTTCACACACAACACGCTCTGGGGAATTGGCGTTGCCAACCCGCTAAGGCTTCGTTGTTTCGGCAACTTGATCGGCTATAACTCCGATTGGATCGAACCTGGCGCACTCGTTCCTCGCATTCAGCTGCAACTGTCATGGGGCGGCAACGGTGCAGAAGACGACAATCACGTTGTGGACAATGTGACACCATTTGTTCAAACGATGGTGGGCACCAATTCCGTCACAGACAACAATATTGCATCTGACCATGACGATGTAGGTGCAAATTCTTGGGCTAACCTATTCGATGGTGATGGTTCTGGTGGGTTCAAGCCAACTACGCCAGCTGAGGCCGTTTCATGGTTTGCGGCTAAATCAGGCGGTCCATTGCTAACGGCCATTCCGAACATTGGCCCAGAGTACACTGGTGAGCATCCCCGTTATGCAGATATCGGGACATTCCCAACTTACACCGATGTGGTGGACGCAGTTCTATCAACAGAATCCAATGCATCGGCACAATTCACCTCAGTTGGTGCTAACGGCGCGCTTGTTTCCATTGATGCAGGTCAATTTGCGATTGGCACAACATCCGGTGGCGTGGATATAGTGGCCAAAGGGACTGCTAACGCCATCCTTGCGGATAACCAGTGGTTGACCAGGTATCTGACCAGCTCTGGCAGTAACAATACGGCCGTCAACCAGATTGCAGAGGTTGGCGTTGATGTGGATACTTGGACGGTAACAACGGTTGCTCTCAGCGCATTCCCAGCAATCGAACAATCAGCGCTAACATCTGAGGCCGATTTCACTACATCGGTTGAAGTTGATATGCCCGCAAGCGCAGTTACCAGTGGCAACCTTCTGGTGTGCGCGCTGAGACTGGGAGACCCGCGCGGTATAACTGTTGTTCCTTCAGGCTGGACCCTAGTTGGTGAAGATGCTGCAGCAAATAGCACTAACATATTAGTGTATAAGAAAACATCAGACGGCACAGAAGGCGGCACAACGATCACATTCACTGTTAACACCGCCGTGAATGCGGCAGCCATAACTTATGAAATCTCTGATGCAGACAATACGGATGTTGAAGTGGCATTTGCTACAGCTTCGCTTGATCCGCCATCGCTATCTCCAGCCGGTGGGTCGGCCAAATACCTCTGGCTTGCCGTTACCTCTAGCGAACGTTGTGACAATAACATTACAGTAGCTCCTACTGATTATGCAAACCTGTTGTTGGCTGAAAGTGATCCAGGCAGCTCGAGTGGCGGTAACTGTACAATTGGTTGTGCCGATCGTGAAAACGAAGTAGCGAGCGAAAATCCGGGTACATTCACTTGGACAGGCAGCACGAACGACCCCAAGGCTGCGACTATTTCTGTCGGTCCAGCTTAGCGCTAGCCGATCCTTCCTGAATACCTCCAACAATAAGCGTCATGGCTTCATTAACTGTCATGACGCCTGGCCCCATTTCAAAGAAAACCTTGCCCATTGCGCAGGATAAATCGACAAGCATGTTGGCTGGTTCTGCATTCTTGGCAAGGTGGGTATCGATGTTTTGGTAGATAGCCCGTTTGAACTCTGTCATCAGTGCATTTTCCCTTTGGATATATCTATGTCCTCAGTGTTCTGAATGGCATCATCAATCATTTGAATTCCATCCTCTCTAAGTCTGGAATGACATTCTGGTGAGGTAAAATTAACAATAAAATTCTGCAGTATCGTACTGCATCCGCCGCATATCGATGCCATTCCGTCCTCTATCGTCCACCCCTCTTTGTAAAATCGCAGCATCCATTCAGAAACGTATGGAATAAGAACGATTTCAACAAAAGCAGCGTTGGCCTCCTCATCTTCTGCCCGTAAGTCTTCGGCCAATTTGTGAAATGCAGCTATTATCGCTTCTTTATCGGGTTCATTGTAGGTCATCAGCTTACCTGTTCCGGGTCTTTTACGCCCATCGCGCGCAATCGATCGGTTAGTTCACCATATATCTGCCATTGGCGCTGAATTTCGGCATAGACGGCGCGCCGGTGTATTTCGACGTCATTAGCTGTTTGGACATTATCGGCTATCATCACGCATCCTTTTTGCTGACTTCCAAGCGGTTCCACCTCGAGTTTGGTTCATTCGATTTGCAACCACATATTCACGTGTTCCGAAATATGAGGCAATTTGGGTTGTCCCCATTCCCTTGAAGAATAAACGCCAGATGCCCAGGGTTGTTAGAACTTCATCGCCTGTCACGGCTTAAACCCCTTCACGGTAAGCAGGCCGGACTTGACCCATATCTCTTGAGTGCGGACCATTGATCGCGCCATGTACCAGAACTTATCGAGTGTCAAAGATTGGTCGATTGCTTGGTGACAGCCGTAACAACCAAATCCGGCGGAAATGTCGTTTTCCTTCCCGCCCATCTTTCCGCCCCTGAACTGGAAATGACACAAAACGGTTGTTTCGGGGTTGTTGTTGCAGTGCCCTGGGATCTGCAGGGTGCATTGTTGACCACGGGCGCTGTCTCTCAGGTAGGTGGATTTAACTGGTTTTTTCATTGTATTTACCTTCAAAATAGAACGAAGTCTTGCAAGGGAAACTTTCCCGAAATTTTCAAACCTCAACAGTTCGTTGTCTGTCATTTGGACGGCATCTCTAATGCTGGAAACGCCTTGCATGGCCAGTACGTGAGAAATCCTTGTCCCGGCATCTAGGCCTGTCCAATATGCGTTGATTTGTTCGTATTCCTGTTGCAAGCGCCAGAAGTTGTATCGATGCGCTAGCGCTTCAATTAATAAATCTTCCTGTTTATCCATTTTGGGATTTCCCCTCTATTCGTGCTTGGTGAAGCTGCCTAGACATTTTTTGGTATTTTGCTTCAATCTCATCCGGTGTCGCATCTGGGCTGATGTGCAGGACTGCCCACCATGACGGCATGGGCTTTTGCTCGCCTTTGCCCCATGTCATTCGATGCTCTCACTGATTTCAGAGGCCCTGTCCTTCCAACCGTCCTGCCAAATGGCGGCGTAATCACCTTCTAGCGCGTCAGGAGCTTGGTCTAGAGGAATTCCAGCGTCTCTGGCCGCTCTACCCTCTTTATACGTCTCTGCGCGCACGTCAGGCTCTTGTGGCGCATCTGGGAACCGTTCATTCGGTGGATTGTCGACAACTGCATCCACTAAATCTTTGTCAAAGCCTTCGAAATTGCCAGGCATCGGGTTTTCTTTCGACGCAGCCAGCCTTGCAACGAATGCCGGTTCCTCATTGATCACTGTTGCGTCTTCTGGTCGCCGCTCAAACTCCTGGGCTTCCTCTTGGCTGTAAATGCCTAAAATGACTTCTGGACAGTATCGACGGGCAAATCGGGTAATTGAGAAATAGCCTAGCTGTTGTTCCGGGTCATCCTTCCACAGTGGGGAGTTCTTGGTTCTGATGCTGCCGACTGGAGGGCTGGAATAGGTCTGAACGGTTCCATCTGTGAACTCCGCTGATACCTTGCATGTTAATTCTCCATCCTTGCCATCAAATTTGTATGTTGGCCGGCGCTTCAATGGCGCTCTAGTGTGAACGATGGCGGCAATCAATTGGGCTTCGTATGCCAGCATGTCATTGACGATATAGGCCTTGTTTGCGAGCGCAAACGGGTCAGTTTCCCATCGCATCGCCTGCAAAGTAAGGGCCATGCAGATTGCCTTATTGCCCCGGAACACCTTTCGAATTGCTGGACCAGAGTACGACATAAGCTCTGCAAACTCGATCACTTCGGCCATATTTCGGGGCGATACCATCCCGCCCCCACCGACAGATTGAATTGAAACTTCGCTATCCTCTAAGCGTTTTACCGGCAGTTTTGTGTCATCAGTCATTCTGGCAAATCTCCTTTGTCTGAGCGATCCATAAGGCGCTTTTCGTACCATTCTGGCATGTATGTTGTACGTGGCCCGTCAACGTATCCTGGCCATTCACCGGACTTGATGCAGTCTGCAAATCTGTTGATTGCGAGACGACAAAGCCGGTAGCCGTATGATACCATTTTGTCACTCAATTGGGTGATTGTTACGCAGTGTGGTGGCTTTTTCTCAACGAAAACAAAGACAAAGTCGGTGGGCTCTTGCTCGAGCACTTCCCGCATACACATGCCAGCCAGAGCAACCTGCATGTGGTAATTGTATTTGATGATTGACCGATCGATTTCATCAGGCCGTGAGCTAACGGTTGTCTTGAGATCAGCCAGCATAAGGCTATCTTGCGGGATGGCGTCGGGGCGGGATTTCAACCACATGCCAGTAATTGGATCACGACATATAATTGATCTTTCAATCCCGCCCCTCAACAGGTCTACCGCATTCGGATCTTTAGCCAAGCTTTCAGCCATTCCTGCAATCATGTCTAAGTCTTCACGGACAAGAACAGTTAGACCAGCTTTTTGCTTGTCAGCTCTCCAGCGTTTAGCAACACCAGTTCGCCAGTCTTTCCAGATATCAGGCCGAATAATGTATTTGTCCCTAAAATGGCTCTCACCAAGCAACAGCGTGTGAGCAGCTTGACCAACGCTAAATGGGTCTGACTGTTTCACCTGAACGGCTGGTTTCTTGTACGCGGGATTGAGCGGCGACGTTGCCCAATAATGCGCAGGGCTGTCAGCTTCAATCGTTCTGAGGCCAGTTGATGATACTGATGGACCGACGCAAATATCACCGTGATAGCGGTCCATCGGCAAGGCTGTGTATATGCCATCTTCACTGATGCGCTCGCCATTCCATTTGGTTAGTTCTGTCATCTTTTTTCCTCGGTTTTCCGCTTCTGTCAAAGCCCTTGTTTCCCGGCAAGGTGCCGCATCTCTTGCATTTGAACGGTTTGCCAGCTTGTTTTCTCAGCTTGGCTTTTCCGCATTTTGGACAACTGGCCATCATCCAGTTCCTTATATTATGGCCTCGCAGGCCGGGGGGTGATTTCGTCCTTTCAACTCCACACCGGGTCCCCCGCCGACAAGCCTTTATCTGATCTTTACTTCTAAAGATTAGATAGGTTCCGCATGGAACCTAAGGACCGCTCCTGTGGAGTTTGGACACCAGGTCACAGTCAATTCTCATAAGCCTATTCTTTCTCGTCAGGGGCTGGCAGCGCTTCGTCATTGCCCATCGACGCAATCTGCAGTTCTTTTAGGCTTTCTGCGTGATCGGTAAACAAGCTCTCGCGCAAATCGGCACGCTTTTTGCGCAGTTCAGCCGATTTGATGGCCGCGATTGCTTCATTTTCTTGGGCAATGAGTGCTGTATGATTTTCAGCGTCCATTTTGCCAACGATCCATTTGACCTGAGTGGAGCTTGACATATCAAAATCGACATCGGTTTCAACAACTTTGCAGACCGTGTATCCGTGCCTCGTATCGGTTTCGACAATCACTAGATCATCTTCCTCGATCGATTGATCAAGCGTCTTGAAAATAGTCGTCGGAGCTATAGTCGGTGATTTCAAACCGTCTGGCTCATAGTTTACAGATACCGCCCGAGCCTTGTCGTTAATCAAAAATATTGCAGTTGAGTAATTCATTTTTATCTCCAGTTGTGTTTCAGCTTGCAGCCCAAGAAAGCATAAGCCCCCACCCGGCACCGAATGCACATAATGCCGGGAATATGTGATATTGAAAGCTCATTCTCCTATCCCCATTACGTCCACACCTTCGGCAGCCAGTGCTTGATTGAGTTTCCTCAGATATTCAACGCCGCGTTCAAAATGAGCCTTTTGCGATCCGGCCCTGTCAGCATAGTAGCTGGCTACAAAGTGGTCAGATGCGTCTCTGACAGGGTGCATGGCCTTTAGTGACAGTTCTTTGAATTCTTTGCTCATTGGTCATCTCCAAACCACTCGAAAAACAGTTGCCGGGTTTTCTCTTGCTGCAGCCAACGCTTGAATGCTGGCCCTAAATCTTCTGGCATCGGAAGCCATTCTTGCCCACCTTCAAACCGATCGTCTGGATTATTCCCACCGACTGTCCAGACTTGCACTTCAACACACGCGGCTGATATTGCCCTCATGCCGTCGCCTTCAATCTCTGCAAAGAAATCGCCCCGAACCTGAATATCTTGGGCAATGAGGTTTCCAGCGCCATCAAGGATGTCAAATCCTGTTTCTTTGTATCTGTGCGCATGTGTCATCGATCCAACCCAATCAGGCCGCCAGATTTAACCCATTCATTGACTGCATCTTTGCTGCCAAAACAGCCCATTGGGGACCAATTTATGAGAAATCTCACATAATCCACCAAACGATTTATGTTCTTGTCATCCGCGCGTCGGGCCGCTTCAAACAAATCTCCAGCGCAAACTGCTGATAGAAAATGACCTGGCCTAATGCCGTGCACTATGTATCGCATCAATCCAGGTAGCATATGATTTGGGATAAGATCCAAACCTGCCTGGGGCCAACGTTCAGTGAAAATCTCTAGGGTTTCTTGGTCATTCATTGATCAATCTCCGCTTCGGTTTGTTTTCGTTTGTTGATTAAGGTGTAACGGTCAATTACGAACATTGCAACAAAAAACGTAACTTAAACGAAAAAAGATTGTAAGCGGGAATTACAACGGGTATGAATAGCAGCATGGAAAAGCTCAAAACATGGCTTAAGGCCGAAAACATCACTCAGGGCGATTTTGCCAAGGCAGCAAAGATTAAGCGGCCCAGGTTATCAATCCTCATGAGTGGGGGCGGCATGGCAACAGCCCAGAATTTAGCCAATATCATCGCCGCTTCTGATGGAGGGTTGAGATGCGAAGAATTGCTTCCCGAACCAGAGGCTGGCGTCGTTCCCGTAAAAGAATGAGCCGAAAGGCACACACTAGTCTTGGCAGTCTCCGCTACCAAGATGATGGCAGTTATCCTGACTGCACATCTCAACTACCAACTTGCCGGTGGCGCCCTAATCCAGTGTCACCGGTTTTTTTAAAGGAAATGACATGACCGACAATGATGACGTAAGAGGCGAGAACTTTGACTGGGCCGGAATTGAGCCCCATCTGAAAAACCACATGGCTGAACAGGTGCAAATTGACGAGATTATGAACGCAGCAAAGGAAAAGTGCGCGCCGCTGCGTGACAAACAGAAGGCCATCAAAGACAAGGCTGAAGATGACGGCTTCAAAAAGCGTGTGTTCAATTCGGCTGTTGCCATGAACAAGGCTTTGAACAAATACAACACTATTCCGACGAAGCTTGACGATGATCAGCAGGAGGACTTGAGCAAGGTCAAAAAGGCGCTGGGAATGCCTGAGCATTTGCCGCTGTTTGGCGAAAATCAGCCGGCAGGCTCGTAACAATGGCTGGGAATATGACAGAAAATCAACTGCAATACGCTTGTATCGAGTACATGCATGTAGCTGCATTGCCAGGCGTGATTTATTTTCATATTCCAAATGAAGGGGACCGGACAAGGGGCCAGAAAATCCACATGTGGCGGATGGGTCTTTTGCCCGGTTTTCCAGATCTGGGCTTCATCAAGGGCAATCAGATCGATTTGATAGAAATGAAGGTTTCCGGCGGTTCTCTGTCTGATGATCAATGGACAGTCAGAAGACGCGCAGAGGCTCAAGGCATTCGATATGCAGTCATCAGAACAGTTGATGATTTCATAGCGAAAATGAAGGAATGGAGGTTGGTTAAATGACAAGACTTGGAAAAACCGGAAGTACGCAGCATATCAAGCCACCAACTGGTGAAGATTTAGCCCGACAAGATAACATGTTTCATGGATCAGATACGAGTTATAGGCGCGCAAAATATCAAAAAAGATGGCTCTCAGCCAACAAAAAAGACACTTCAAAAATTACATTGTCACGCGTTCGCATTCAAGAAAGGGACATGGATTGATGGGCGGACCAAGGATAACGATGGAAGTTAGGCGGGACGTTCTCAAGCTGAGACGTGAGCACCACACACTCCAAGAAATAGCCGACATGATTGGAATTTCCAGAGCGACGGTAAGAACGATTGCGCCACGTGATAATTTGACGCCGTATGTTGGCAGAGAGCCCCGTGTGCCGGTGAAACCGCATATTGTGGACACTCGGAACTACACGCAGCGTTTCTTTGGTGATCCGCTTCCTGGGCGATCGGCGCTTGATAGGCGGGCAGGATGATTGAGAAGTTAAAGGTTCTTGATCTTTTCTCAGGAATTGGCGGTTTCTCGCTCGGCCTTGAGCGTACAGGTGGATTTGAAACAATAGCGTTCTGTGAAATTGAAGAATTCCCGCGTAAGGTGTTAGAGAAGCACTGGCCAAATGTACCACAATTTGAAGACGTTAGAAAGCTAAGAGGCGCCGATGTCGGACCAGTTGATGTTATTTGCGGGGGATACCCGTGCCAGCCCTTTAGTACTGCCGGGAAGCGACAAGGCCAGGCAGATGACCGTCATCTCTGGCCAGAATTTAGTAGGCTCGTGGACGAGTGCCGGCCCACTTGGATCATTGGAGAGAATGTTGCTGGGCACATCAGCATGGGCCTCGACGAGGTGCTTTCTGACTTGGAAAACAAGGGCTACACCTGCAGGACGTTTATTATTCCAGCTTGCGCCGTCGACGCCAAACATAGACGAGACAGAGTTTGGATTGTGGCAAACGCCGGTATCGGACGATGCGATAGACAGAGCTGCGGGGAAAATGAACAGCCGCGGCGAACCAAAATTAAGCGCTCAAGCCAAGCTTATGCCGACCCCAAAGGGAACAGCGTCTGGACCGGATTATGCCAGGGTGAACAGGGAGGGCAGTGGTGGCCACGATTTGGCGACTTTCGCAGCCCTATACCCAACGATGGATGCAGGGGCAGCAAAGGGCAGCGGCCAAGCGTCAGCAGATCAGAGAAGCCGTCTAGGTGGCAGCCTGAGCCCTCAGTGGGTCGAGTGGCTAATGGGGTTTCCGGACGGGTGGACAGACTTAAAGCCTTAGGCAATGCCGTAGTGCCTCAAATACCAGAAATGATTGGCAGAGCCATTCTTGAGGCTGAGAATAAATCACCTTGAAAATCAGTCCAAGATAGTCCTACAATGAAAAACGGCAGCGCCATCGCAAACGCTGCCGTCTTTAAAAGCCATCAATGAGGTTGGAACCTGATGACCGAACTTCCAGACAATATAAAGAAATCGACATGAGTGTTCAAGCAATCTCTTGGGCACTTGATATCGATTGCCCCACACCCTCCGCAAAATTGGTTCTGATCTGTCTCGCCAACTACGCAGACGGCGACGGGATGTGCTTCCCAGGCCAGCAAAAGCTCGCAAATCAAACAGGATTGACTGACAGGACGGTTAGGGCATCGCTCAAGGCTCTTGAGGAAAATGAGATTATCGAGCGTCGCCATAGACACAGGTCAGATGGCACCAGAACAAGCGATGAATACACACTTTTAATCGAAAAACAGAACCGGAAGGATTTTCCGCAAGACGACGATGACAACCGGAAATTGCTTCCGAGACAACCGGAAATGTTTTCCGGGCAATATAAACCTAACGGTTTATCTGAACCGTCAGTAGAACCAAAAGACGCGCGCCCGCGCGCTAGGCCGTCTGATTTCAATAGATGGTATCTCCAATACCCTCACAAGATCGGCAAGCAGGCAGCAGAAAAAAGCTGGGTGAGAATGTGCAAACAAAACGTTCCCATCCAGAGCCTTTTGGACGGTCTATCAAGCTACATCAGGCACAAACCACCCGATAGACCGTGGTGCAATCCAGCAACATGGCTCAACCAGGGCCGGTGGGAAGATCAACACGAAGGAACAGCAGATGACAAACCAAAACGAAGCCGCGAAGAACTTCTCGCAATCATGCGGGGATAGGTAGATGGCAACGTTCGGAACGGGCATGACAGCAGAGCAATACAGGGAAGCTCGCATTCAACAGCTTCAATGGGATTTGGCTGAAAATAAGGGCCGGGTTGCTTTCTATCAGGCCGAAGTGAACCGATGCCAGTCCAGTCTTGATATAGAATTTGGTGGAACTGCTGTGGAGATTGAAGAAAAATGACAGATCAAGAAAAAGTATCAGGCGTAAATTCCCGAAACTACTACAACAAAGCTCGGGCATTCATGGAAGCAAACGAGACGCGTGAGTTTGGTGTTTCCATCGATCCTGAGACAAAACCCCAGCAGTGGGGCGCCTGGTTGGCGTATCTCAAGAAAATAGGCTGCCCGGTGGCGTTCATGCAAACCCGTGGCGCTGAGTTCCGATACTGGTCAGCCGATCGAAAAAGCGATGGTTGCTATCAGGTGCCAGCTGACTTTCCGTCTGACTTCGACGCTGATACAGATTGGATCTACGATAAGCGGGCTGGGGATCTGTTTATGGACGATCGGGCATCTATCAAGGCAAAGCCGGAGCTGTCAGAGCAACAAAGACAGGCTGTTGTTCAGCGGGCAATGAAGGGGACGCACCTTAACCGCAACCTTGATTGGCGTCCTGGGCAGTGAGCCACCTAGTGCTCCTTTGTAAGGGTGTCCGTACTGTGGACACCCTCCCTTTCGTTGAATATGCCGTCATGCACGAACCACTGCTTGCAGACCACGCAGTCAGGTTCGAAGTCTGAACATCGCGGGCCCCAAATCTTGCGGGTGTAGAGCCAAGATATGAAGTGGTCGATCACTGATCACGCTCCCTAATTGTGGTTTGAATTTTGCGCAAATCACGTTCCACCAAAGCATAGGCGCGATCAAGCGCGACAACTTCTCGCTCCATTGCCGCACGCTTCCTAGTGAACCGCTTTGGTGTGAACTGATGATAATACATCGAACGACCGCGAGCGTTTTTCATGGCAACCATCGCGCTAACCAGACCACGTGACACGCAGATTAATTCCTCTTTGCTGGGCACTGCTATCGCTCCTTTTTGAGACGTCTGTAAATCCGGTGTGACGTGTAAAGCGGGCAGGGGGCTTTCTTGCCAGCACACGTTGTCGATTGCCACCCAACGTGAGTGTCAATGAGACACTCATCGCTGTCTTGGATAATCTCACCTTCATCCAGCATTCTATAACGGTCATCCCAAGCCATCTATCGCTCCTTTTTGAGTTGCTCTAACTCGCGGTCCACAACTTGCCGCTCAGTGTTCAATGGCACAGGATCAGACCGTCTTCCGCAATCAACGCATTCCCAGTTGATGCGGCCCAACTCATCGCGAATGATCTGCCCGCCACGGTGAAACCATTGGCACCGGACCACTTTGAGCCATGAAAAGAAGATGCTGGCCGGTCCAGTGTTCCGAACATCGGCAAGGTCAACCATCCTGATTATTCTCCCTATCTAAGGCTCTTTGATGCTTTACCGTTAGTTCGGCATCATCTAGGCAATCGTTACACATCCAGTTTGACGTCAGCACCATCAGATCCGATATGCTTGTGTTTGCAGCGTCCGGTTCGGAGTGTGTTGGATCACCGCAGCGGGTGCATTCTAGTCCTGACATCTAACTCTCCTTTGTTGTGGCGTCTGGCATCCACTCAAGGAGTGTGCCTATTAAATTATCAACTGGGATAAAGTACCGGTGCTTTCCTTGGACGATGGATGTCTTGATAATGCCATCAGGTATTTCAACTAGATGGTCGTGAGCCTCGAGCGGCGTCTTAGATGCAACGTCGAGCATTGCTGAATAAAGAGATTTGGCCAATTCAGTCTGGTGCTTACTCATTTTGGCTCCTTTTCGTTTAACCGTCGCCAGACCGTTGCCACACTCACATTGAGCGCTACAGCAATTTCAGCTTGAGTGTGCGTTTTGGCCATGTGCTTTGCGTATCTGCTTTACTTCTGCACGTTGCTTTTTGAGATTTTCCCGTCGCCTGAGCTCCATGTCCATCCTTAGCTTCACCCTGCAAACACCATTCGTTCTTGCGCTCATGAGGTTGTAGCGTGGGTTTTCTCGGCGGATGGCGAGGCTTTCAACCGGGCCGTGATCAATAGACGGGTCAACGTGTTCAATCGTTATAGTTGCAATGTTATCGAACCAATGGGAACCAGCTTCATGTTGCATAAGCCTTGCCGGGAGATTTATGCTTCTACCTATGTAAAGCAGTTCACCGTCACCAGCGTAATGCCTATAGATTTTTGTTGGACGCGGTTTTGTATGTTTTTTCATCGAGAAGTTTTCCTATTGCAAGCTCTACAAAGGCGGTCTTTGTCGGAGCTAACTCTTGTGTCGAGAGCCACTTGTCCAGTCTCTTTAAGAGATCCGGATTGAACCTAAAGGTTACTGGTATTTTGTGTGTCATTGTACGTTCCTGTAATTTTATGTATTGACGCTAACAAGCATTTTGATTATTGTCAATCACAATAGGAATTAACGAAAAGGCCGGAAACATGACAGACCAGATGAAAATTTTTCTAAATCGCGCCAGCAGCAAAATTGGAACACCATCTGGCAATTACTCTATTTTTCGGGAAGCCTCGAACTCAGGGTGGATTAAAAGCCGTGGGGCACCGCAGAATTCCACCACAATCAGGTACGAATTGACAGACAGCGGCGCACAAGCGCTGTCAGCGGCCCAATAGGATGAATAGGCGGCATAAAGCGGATGAGGGTGAGTGTAAATCATGCGATAGATCACGGAACAATAATGAAGACTTCCACCCATCACATGATGCCTCAGAACGCTGCGAAAGCGGCAAGCACAACCACTGCTCTTGTGATGTATGTTTTTAACCACCAACAAAGGCCCGGTATGATGATCTGGAAAGATTCAACAAGCTACGCACAAGGGCAGGCAAAAATTCCGACTGCTTGGTCAACTAAGGCTGGTCAAGTTAGCGTTACAGTCACCAGCGGACACATTAACAATCCCGGTAGATGGACAATGCATTGCCGCCCGTGGTTTGACACGCAGGACATGGGCCTTGACGATCAAGCATCACATGAAGAAGCTCAAGAAACGGCTATCAACATGGTCAGGGCTGTCCTTCAATCTGCAATAGACGAAATGAACCAACAGTAAAGGCCTGAATGATGAGCAAATATTTAGAAGCGCAAAAAGGTGATGATCAATCGACGGCCATTGATCCTGTTGAGGCCGTCCACTTTGATGCTGAAAATGAAACGTTTGCCATATGGAACGGGCTTCATTTTTATAGCTTCCCGATGGAAGAATTTTCAAGCTGGTCATTCGTGACCAAAGACACACAGTAAAGGCCGGTCATGACAATCAAACTGACATTCAACTGCGACGGTTGCGAGGAAACAGCACCAGGAACAAAGTGGCTGTCGAGACATTTCGACAGTATCAGCGGCAAGGGTTACGGCTTTGGCTCCTACAGGTTCGATGGTGCTGAAGATGTAAAGCCGGATGGCTGGATGCCCTTTGATCCTTATACGGGGGCTTGTTATTGCCCCAAGTGTTGGGCCGAAATAGAAGCCTACGAACCAGAAACCGCGTTCGCCTCAGAAGCTGAACGAACCTCACAGTAAAGGCCAGTATGATGAACGATTGCAAAGAAGAATGTTTTTGGATGGTTTGGAACCCAAGAGGTCACAGCTCAACTCACAAGCATTGGACGAAACAGTTGGCGGTGGACGAAGCCAACCGGTTGGCCAGGACAAATCCCGGTCAAAGGTTCATTGTTCTTAAGGCAGTTGGCGGTGCCTGTACTGAGCAACCAGCATTGCAGAAAATCAAGATCGTTCCTCGCAGTGACGATATCCCGTTTTAGAACCCTTAGATAAGGCCACAATCAACGTGGGGGCAGAAACTAATCTCTAGGGTGGACAATTTGGCCGTTAGCGAGTGGACGGCGATTTTATTCCTCTTGTTCAACAAATCTGCACCGCCAGTCCCTGGGGATATTGACCCAACTCCATCAATTATGTAACTGATCTGTTACAGCTTCCCATCAACCGGAGGAATAGCGATGACAGATGACCAGCCCACACAACCGCTGACATTTGAAGAATTCTTTAAACAAAAGCATGGCATGACTGAATTAGGAATTCCCGGCGAACTCCTGCAAGTCACGTTTGCGCGGATAACTAAGACAGTCCCGGAATACATCGACTATCGAATTGATCTAGCTATTGAGCGGTTGAACGATGACAGATGATGTTCAACAGGGCCGCCCCACAAAATTTGATGACGCATTCATTCAGCAAGCAGAAAAGCTCTGCAGGCTCGGCGCAACTGATGTCGAATTAGCGGATTTCTTCGATGTAGACATAGCCACGCTATACCGTTGGAAGCTCAAACATGATGGATTTTGCGATGCCATAAAAAACGGTAAGGGCCCTTGTGACGATCGGGTAGAGCGCAGTTTGTATCATCGCGCGGTTGGAAACGAAGACACTCCAGCAGACACAACAGCTGCAATCTTCTGGCTGAAAAACCGTCGCCCCGATGATTGGCGGGATAGAAAAGAAATTGGCGTCGGAGGGCTTGGTGGTGGGGCTGTGTTGTTTGAGAATGTGTATGAAGCCAAGCCGGATAAATGAACCACCAACCAGATCCGAATGCCTTTAAGATTTCCCGTCAATGGCGCTGGTATCAGGCACCACTTGCTCAGCACATGCTCAATGGCGGAAAGCGGGCAATGTCAATCTGTCATAGACGCTGGGGAAAGGATGAGGTTGCATTAGGCGTCACTGCACAGCTTGCACACAAGAGAATAGCCAATTACGCGCATTGCTTGCCCGAATATGCCCAAGCCAAAAAAGCAATCTGGAAGGCAGTCAACCCTCACACCGGAAAAAAGCGTATTGATGAGGCGTTTCCGCTAGAATTGCGCAAGTCAACGAACGCTGACGAAATGTTGATAGAGCTAAATTGCGGGTCAACATGGCAAGTTCTTGGCTCGGACAGCTATGACAGGCTGGTTGGAACGGCGTTTGCTGGAATAGTGTTTTCAGAGTGGGCATTATCAAACCCGGCAGCATACGGCTACATTCAGCCTATTTTGGTTGAGAATGACGGCTGGGCGATGTTCAACGGAACGCCACGGGGCGACAATCACGCTAAAGCGATGCTAGATGAGGCGATAATCAACCCTGATTGGTTCGGGGAAGTTTCGAACTGCTACGACACGGGCATATTCTCGCAAGCGCAGATGGATGCGGCGAGACGCGAATTGGTGGCCATGTATGGTTCGGATTTGGGAAATGCTCAATTCGAACAAGAATATGAATGTTCATTCAACGCTGCTATTCTCGGAGCGTTCTTTGGAACCGAGATGGCGAAGGCCCAGATTGAGGGCCGGATTACTGCAGAGGTTCCCATTGATCCAACGCAGCCCGTACATCGTGCCTGGGATTTGGGCATGGCTGACAGTACAGCTATTTGGTGGTTTCAGGTTGTCGCCGGCGAAATTCGCGTCATTGACTACTATGAGGCACACAGCCAGGGCCTTGAACATTATGCAGACGTAATCGATGCCAAAACCTATCCGTCTGGTTATGACCTTGTTCCTCAAGACGCCAAGGTTAGGGAGCTGGGCACCGGTAAGACCCGAATTGAGACAATGCAGCAGCTCGGACTAAAACCCAGGGTAGTCCCCGCCCACAAGCTTATGGACGGTATCAACGCAGCCAGGCTCACAATTCCGCGTTGCTGGTTTCATTCAATTCGGTGTAAGGATGGCATTAACGCTCTTAAGCAGTATCGGCGCGAGTGGGACCAAGATCTAAAGGCATTCAAGAAAACGCCCAAACATGACTGGACATCACACCCTGCCGACGCATTCCGCTACATGTCTATGGGCTATAAAGAGCTGCCGGTGCCAGAAGTCGAAAAGATTGACGAAATGCGGACAACGCGCGATATGTCACTTGATGAGCTGATTGCGATCGGCAACACCAAGCAGCAAAGGCGAATATGATGACAAAAGAATTGAGAAAACTCACAGGTCACAAAGTCAATCCAGCAAACGACACGTTGAGCATTATGGTAAGCGACGAGGTGGGCAATGGTGGCGCTCATCACGAATACGAAATCATGCTTCCTCTTGGTGGATTGTCTACACGCATTAGCTTTCAGGATGGCCCAATCAATGAAAACGGTGTCAATGGACTTACTCACGAAGCGCTATTGGTCATTCTCATTGATCGGCTGCAGTGTTTTCAGCGCTGCCATTACGCTTGCCGCGAGAATGCATTAGCTCTAACCAAACTTGAGGAAGCATTGCACTGGCTTCAATCTCGCACCCGAGACAGGATGAAACGCGGCGTTGAAGGCACAGAAGCGCGCTAAATAAGCAAAGGCGAATACCAATGGAAAAGCAGCCCACCGACAGCCAAACGAAGGCAAGTCAATGGCTTGGGGAAATCGCCCGCTATGAAAAGGCCTTTGCAAAGTGGTTTGAGCGTGCCAATCGGATCAACGAAAAATACGTTGACGAACGCAACCTTGAAGATGAGCGCAATAACCGACGCTATGCCATGCTCTGGGCAAACACAGAGACGCTAAAGCCGGCTGTTTATGCTGTCTCGCCCAATCCAGCTGTAACGAGACGCTTCAAAGACCCGGACCCGGTTGCACGTGTCGCAAGTGAGGTTCTAGAGCGGGCAATTTCCTACAGTCTGGACAAGATGGGCTTTGACGGCGCGATGAAAAACGTTCGCGACAACTATCTGTTGTACGCCCGTGGGCAGTTATGGTTCCGGTATGAAGCCGATCTGACACCTGTCACGTCTGATGAGCCTGAGAAGATCAAAGGCGAGCGCGTCAAGGCTGATTTCCTCCACAGGAGAGACTTTCTGCACGGTCCTGGCCGATGTTGGGATGAGGTTGCATGGGTTGGCCGACGCGCATTCATGGGAACAAAGGCAATCGCCAAGCGATTTGGTAAGGACATTGCTGATGCGATTTCACAGGCCAAAGAAAGCAGAACCGACAAAGAGGACGCGCAACAGCTTGACGACCACGACAGCGGCCCGAACAAAAAGACACCAATTTATGAGATTTGGGATAAGGCATCAAAACGGGTCTATTGGGTCTGCAGGTCCTATCCTAAGCTGTTGGATGAGAAGCCGCCAATGTTGGACGTTGAGGGCTTTTTCCCCTGCCCTATGCCCTGCTATGGCACACACAGCACTGAAAACCTAATTCCGGTCCCTGATTATATATTCTATCAGGACCAGGCTGAAGAAATCGACGATTTGACGGCTCGCATTGGTCAGTTGACCGATAGCCTTAAGCTTGTCGGTTTCTACCCATCTGGCGAAGATGGCGGGTCTAAAGCAATCGAGATGGCGGCTAAGCCGGAAACTCAAAGCCAGATGATACCGGTTCCTGGCTGGGCAATGTTCTCAGAACGCGGCGGATCTACTGCAATTCAGTGGTGGCCAGTTGATATGGTGATAAAGGTCATGGAGGGCTGTATTTTACTGCGCAAGCAGCTCATCGAAGACATCTACCAGATTACCGGAATTGCCGACATTATGCGCGGTGCAACCGATGCAACTGAAACACTCGGCGCTCAACAGCTTAAGGCGCAATGGGGCTCAACCCGCATTCGTGACAGGCAGGCGGAAATTCAGCGCTTTGTCAGGGATTGTTGCTGCATCGTTGGTGAGGTTATTGCTGAGAAGTTTCAGCCTAAAAGCATCCAAGACATGACCGGTATTCAGCTCGAGCCTGAAAAAGTGCCGTTTGTCATTCCAATGATGGACCCGACTGGCCAAATGCAGCAGCAGGCAGGCCAGATCGAACAGAAAAACGCCCAAAAAGCCCAAATCGTGAAACTGTTGCGGGATGATCGGCAACGGGGCTTCAAGATCGACATTGAAACAGACAGCACGATTGAACCGGATGAGAACGCGGCCAAAGAGGCGGCGACTGAGTTTCTGACTGCAATTGGCGGGTTTATTGAGAAAGCCCTTCCAATTGTTCAGGCGGAACCGGGTCTTTTGCCGATGGTTGGTGAGATGCTGAAATCGTATGCTCGCAAGTTCCGCGCTGGCAGAGAGCTTGAAGACGTGATTGAGCGCGCGATTGACGATCTGGGCAAAGCAGCGCAACAGCCGCAAGAACCTCCACCAGACCCGGCCATGATCGAAGGGCAGATGAAAGCCCAGGCGCATCAAGAGAAAATGCAGATGGATAAACAGTCTGCATCAGCATCAATGCAGATGGATGCCCAGAAGCAGCAGCATGAACAGGCGTTGAAGGCTCAAGAGCTGAAATTCAAAATGGAACTTGAGCGTGAAAAGTTGCAGACAACGGCCCAGCTTGAGGAAATCAAGATACGGTCACAGATTGCGCTCAAAGAGTTTGAGGTTGAGCAAAACGCCATCTTGAAGGCAGAGGAAGCCGACAGATCAGCGGTCGAAGGTCATGAACGCCAAGAGCGGGAAGCCAAGCAGGACGCAGGCAACGGTGAAATGCAGCAGATCCTGACTGATTTGCAGCAGCTTATCGGGCAATTGAGTGCTCCGAAGCAGATCAACGTTCAGCGTGACCCGGCTGGCCAGATTACGGGTGCAGAACAACGGGTGGTTAACTGATGACGGTCAAAGTTGCTGGAGTTTGGGAACTTGGTTGGTCAACGCCTATCACAGAGCTTGATCAATGGCTGCTTTTGCGGGATTTTAAGGTTGATGAGTTTTGCATGTCGCCGGTATCGGGAATTTCATCGGGCAAGGTTAAGGAATTTGCGACCACAGCAGATGTCATTATTGCAAACCCGGACTTGACGCCGATTTACGTTGATGAGAATGGTCAGAACAGTTTGGGCAATTTCATGCACCCGGATAATTGTCTTTACATATTCGGCAAGGCTGGTCATTCCCCCTGGGTAGCTGCTGGAAAGTCCAAAGACAGCTCTTTGTCCTTGAGGATTGAAACACCAAGCAATTCAGGGCTTTTATGGCCACACCAAGCGGCTGGAATTGTTTTCTATGACAGGTTCATGAAGTCATGACTGTCACAATCACAGACAACAGAACGCTCGTTAACGATTTCGACAGTACAACGGGGATAAGCAGTCCAGGTGCTGGTGAAACCCTGAATGTGTTTACATCTGATCCAGCACCTGCTGAAGGTGCATCGTGCATCGGTATAGCTGTTTCTATTGAGACTTCGGATATTGTCGCAACAATAACGGCTGTAGATCAAAGCGCTGGCGTGCTTGTTTATGTGCCAGTTCTGCCAAATGGTACAATGGACACGGCTGCAAATGGTGGCACACAAGTCATTATTGGCGATGGAACGGACACCATAGGATTTGATATCGCCGGTAGTGACGTGGCGGGCTTTCGGCATGAAACTGGCCCAGTTGGTTGGCAGCATTTACTGCTTGATACAGGCAATTTACCAGCTGGTTCAACGGCTGTGCGGGGTGCTGTTGGCAGTTTAACGCTTACAGCTATCTCAGAATATGGTGCGCAATACAAAACACTGTCCAAGGCTCTCGGCGGCGCTTCCAACTGCTTCACTGATATCATTCGTTACGGTAACGGTGGCCTGACAATAGCAGGTGGCACAAGCGGCGCTCGTGGTTCATTCGCAGAAATTGCAACAGAAGATAGGGACGCAACAGCAGACAAGGCTTATGGCGGATTTCGGGAACTTGGAACTGGGATTTATGGCGCTCAAATAGCGTTAACATTTGGTAACACAGGAACGGCCAGTCATTACTTCTCAGACACAAACTTTGTGGTCAATTGGGAAGATCGTGGGCAGGCTGATGGTCGGTTTGATGTCACGGTGCAATCGAATGCAACGGGAGTAGGAAGCTTTAGGCTTGGTGAAATCAGCGGCACTGAAAACGGTAAAAGTGGTGGTTCACTTATTCAAGCCGTTGCCGGCAGCACATTTGATGCATCAGACGCATCAATCGACGAAGTTCTGCTTTATGACGTCACCTTCAAGAACTGGACAGGCGGTGTTCTGCTCTCAGACGACGCAACTAACGGTATATTGCACGATGCATTTGACTGCCTGTTTGACACTTGTGGCACGGTAAACCCTGGCCGCGTCGACGTGAAAAACGCCGGGTTTGTCAATCCATCAGGAACCGTGGCCTTGTTGTTGGAGGATAGTGATAACACGTTTCTCAAGAATTTTGATTTCACATCTGATGGAACCGGACACGCTGTCCGGTATCGCCCAACTGGGGCAGGGCCGCATTCAATCAGCACTGATGGGTTTAGCTACAACAACTACGCAGCAACAGACGGCAGCACTGGTAATGAAGCTGTTCTGATAGACCCTGTGACAGCCTCAGCAGATATCACTCTTACAATTTTGAACGGCACCACTCCTACTATTATGGAAGCAGTTGGGTACACAGGAACCTTGACTGTTATCTCAGGAACCGTGCCAGTCAGGGTAACGGTTGTTGACCAAGATCAAACGCCACTGGAAGGCGTTGCGGTCTATCTGAAAAAGGTATCCGGAGGCGCTGTTGTTCTCAATGGCTTGACTAATGCTAGTGGCATTGTAGAAGATACCGGCTATTCGTATACGGCAGATGAAGCTGTCGAAGGATGGGTTAGAAGCAGTTCTGACCCTATCCCACTGGATGAGTTCCCCTTGGGCGGATCAATTGTATCTGCTGGTTATAGTGCAACAGCTATCATGTCAGAGGACTAGAAAATGACTGACTACAAACTAGACTACGATAATGAAGCATCCGGTCCATTCACAGAGGGTGAAAATATCACTTTTAGCGGCGGCGGTGTTGCTGAATTAGTGCTGTTGTACGATGACGGCACGGTGGGGGAAATGTACGTTGCCCTGATTTCAGGAACGGCCCCAGCCGACAATGAAACCATTACGGGTGGAACGAGTTCTGCCACGGCAGACGTCAACGGAACGCCATTCATATCTCGCTTCCCAGTTCAGGTTAGAAACGATGTATCGAAAAACGCATCCGATGACATCAGGTGGACTGGCCCGAACCTCGGAACAACCCATTCGTGCAAATATGACAATGAAGCAACTGGGCCGTTTGTTCTCAATGAAATCCTCACGTTTGGCGGTGGCTCTACTGCTGAGTTGATCCAGCTAACCGATGCTGGTGCGACAGGTGAACTGTTTTTCAGAATGATTGATGTTGACCTGCCTGCCGACAATGAGACGATTACAGGCGGTACAAGTTCAGCAACTGCTAATGTGGACGGCGCAGTTCATGTCCGGGCCTATACCCCAAACAATCTACACTACTGGTTTTCTGATAAGGGTGACGACGCAGCGTTTACTGGCGATGATGTGCATGATCGGACACGGCCACGTGTCAGCCGGCGTATTGGTGTTACTGACGTCACATTTCTTGGTGACGCTAATATCGATGACGCCTTTTCATATCACCTATATGGCGGCTCGATTACACAAGGCACCGGTGGTAGTGAGGATGAATACAACGCTATTGCAATCTCAGTGGTCGACGCTGATGGCCTGACAGAACCTGTCATCATCTCTAACGGCGCGCTTCTCAGTGCCACGACAACTGAATACTGGAAAAATGCCTACATGCCGAATGCGGCTAGCCGGGTTAACATGCTGGTTAAGGTGAAAGCTGCAGGAACCGTTGTTGACCGCCGTGTCGTTCGCTATCGGGCCTTGGAGTATTTCAGAAATTACTTTACCGCTCCAGATCCAACAATGAGCGGCGGTATCACACCGGTTTCTCTGGTGGCTACCGATGACGGCAACAACACAACTGCCGTGGCTACGGTTGCCACGTGGACAGACGCGGTTTTGACCTATGGTCTGCAAACGGTCAATCACAATAACGGTAACGGGGCTCAGCCTTTCTGGGCAGTTGGTGACCTGGGCATTCGCACGAAAGGCCAGTTTCACGAACGCTTCAAATGGACACAGCGCCGGGGCACATCCGAAACGATATTCGGCATCAATGCGCAGCTTATTGTCGGTAATGACCTAACGTTTGATTATGACACAGAAGCCTCTGGACCATTTACTGAAGGTGAAATACTGACATTTGGTGCCGGTGGCACGGCCTTGCTTCTCGCGCTTGATGACCAGGGTGCAGCCGGAACGATGTATTGTCAGCGATTAACAGGCGATGCGCCTGAGGATGGGGATACGATTACTGGCGGCACGTCGAGCGCTACAGCTGCAATTGATCTTGCAGCAACGACGCGCCTGATCATTAATAATCTGGTTGGCTCATTTACCGGAACAGCCTTCAACCCTGCTAATATTGGTATTACGCTGGAAGCTGCAGACGCTACTGCTGCCGATCTGTTTACCGATCTTCTTGATGCCTCGCAGAGCCCACCAGACAATCAATCCGGTACTGTCAACACAGCAATCGGCAACACAATCACCACCTTCCCGTGGGATGGTTCAGCAACTGATGCGGTTGGCGATGAAGAACCTGATTTTGACATTTACACGCTGGACACCGCACTGTCTGGAGCTGCAGTTACGACAGTTATTGTTAACGAGACAATTAACGATTGGGTGCCAGCCGCAGGTGACGGATCAGCTGGTGCTGCTGATGGTATTCGGATAACCCTAAATAGTGGCTTAGTTCAGCTTGTCCCGTATACGTCATGGACGGGGGGCACTTTTACCATTCCTGCTTTTGACTTTAGTGGAGATAACGCTGCCGTATCTAACGGCGTAATGCCTGCCCCAATCGATAGAGTGGCGGACACTGCAGCGGAAAGCTTCACGGGGATTTATAATGGAGCTGAAAATCAGCAGTTTGTCATTCGTGTTCAGAATGGCTCAGCAGCAACGGCAAAACAACCTGCGACCACTACAGCAACGCTTTCGGCGGGCGGCTTCAGTGTCAACGTAGCTTTGCAAGATGATTAATTATGACAACATCCGTCACCTGGCCAACTGGTGTTATCTTTGTACCCAAAGCAGATACGGTTTTTGTCGGGATCGATCCGGTCACCGGGAGGGAGCTGCGAACCTTTGATACCGTCGCCTTTCATATAGAACTTCGAATTCTAGAGGAAAGCGTGGATGGTCGAGCGTTCCCAGTAACCCATAATTACAATAGCGCCGTTGTATTGGCAGGTCTTCCATATGCGCCCCAACTGGATATTAACGGCGTATATTATACGATAGAATTTGAAGACGGGACGTATCGGGTCACGTTGACGGGCTCAAACAACAACATCATTGACGTTGCCATTGTTAACGGCGTCCAGATTGTTCCAACAAACTCAGCAGGTTCAACCAGTCCCGGCTACACGCCAACAGATAAGTTTCGAGACGATGAGGTCTACAAACGCCTTGATTTGGATCAAACGGTTCCAGTCACGCACTGGAAGGACAGCAGTCGCATTGCTCTAAATCATAATGTTGGTGATGATAGTGCGGATATTGATATTGTCTCGACCGATAACGGCAATGGGACGTTTACAACTCAGCGGCAGCCATGACATTTCATCTAGGCTGGAACACCCCAAACGATGTCTTTCATATCGGTTGGCTGCCGGATGTTGACGGGCAACCGGATCTGCCGGCACTTGGTAGCCTAAGCTGGGCAGGCCATTGGGAAGACAGATGGCGCCGCGCTCAACTGAAAACTCGGAAGTCCCGCAAACAGACCCGAAAAACCAAGGCTGTTGCCCGTCCTGTTGAGTATCCTGTCACACGTGAAACAGTCGAGCACGTCAAACAACACGCAACCCGGATCTATGAGGAAACTGGCCTTGATCAGCTCGAGGCGATGCTTGCCGCGATCAACGATGTTCGCGCCTGGCTCGAGGCCCTTGGGGATATTGCCGACCATGACGCGGCGCTGGCATTTGCGAATGACGATGAAGACGCTATATTGGCAATAATGATGATGATGTGAGACGGTTATGTTTTTAGCATTTGTGAGTGAGGCATATTACCCTTGCGGGGCGTCTGCTGATTTTATCGGTGTTTTCCAGACCATGAAAGATGCTGAGGCTGCAGTCGATAATGATACTGTAAATTCTAACCTTGAATGGGGTGAGATTTTCGATATCTCCGAGCAACGGTGGTGGAACAATTGCTCTGGAAAATGGGAAGAAAAAGATGGTCATTAGTGGTCAGCAGCGAATTACAAACACGATTTTTGGTTTCTTTTTGGTTATCCCTTCATTGGGGATTTGCTGGTTGTCAGATATATCTAAAATTTGGGCACTTCTGCCAGCGGTGATTGCATTGGCTGTTCATATAAAGCAATTTCGTTCTGAAACGAGGCTGCTGAAATGACAACCAACATCTCAACCCAAGATTATCGCGGCGCTCTCTCTGTCAGAGAATTTTGTGCATGGGCGTCAATCGGGCGGAATAAGTTCTATGATGAAGTGAATGCCGGTCGCCTGCGCATGAGAAAAATAGGCCGCAAGTCGGTTGTCATCATGCCTGA